>BMAO01003288.1:0-23065 GCA_019973975.1 Trichonephila clavata | reverse complement strand
TTCATCCCCATGGAAATTTCGTGTTTCCCTCAGGCCGATAGCACTTTTGTGTTGTGCGCACGATCTGAGTGATTTTCTTTAACTATGTCATAAAAACTCCCTTTTTCGAAATTTGTTCTTGCGTTGGTGTGGTGTGGTAATTCTTAAAGATGGGTGAATGCTCAGCATGGTTGAAAATTTCGAGGTCCGTCACCAAAAACCCTTGAATAGGCAAACAGTGCGAATTTAAAAATCCCCCACTCACTTTCCAATTCTTTCCTTTTCCTTAGTGAATAATTTCATCCCCATGGAAATTTCGTGTTTTTCTCAGGCCGATAGCACTTGTGTGTGTGTGTGTATGCGCGCGATGTGAGTGATTTCTTTAACTATGTCATAAAAACTCCCTTTTTCGAAATTTGTTCTTGCGCTGGTGTGGTGTGGTAATTCTTAAAGATGGGTGAATGCTCAGGTGTCGTCCTCGTCACTTGAGAATGGTTGAAAATTTCGAGGTCCGTCACCAAAAACCCTTGAATAGGCAAACAAGGTGAATTTTAAAATCGTCCACTCTTTTCAACGATATTGATTCGTATGAGAAAAAATCATAAAATATGCAAAACATCATTGTTTTGTAAAAAAAAAAAGTTGTTTTTTTTCCCTATAAAATTCTTTAAAGAAATATAGTTTTTGGCATTTTATTTTTTTAACCATTGATTCTAAATGATCAATGACTTTTTTAAAAATCATCTTCATTTAAATGCATCCATATTTATTCATTTTAGAAGAAATCATAAAATAGGCAAAGTATTATTATTTTGGAAAAAAAATCCGAATCGTGACAAATAAATGATGTTTGGTATTTAATTTATTCAATCACTGATATTAAAAGAGCAAAGTATGAATCTTTTTAGTTCAGATGGTTTACTTATCATAGTTATAAGAAAATCCTTATACGTAAGGATTGAAAAATTTCGATTAATGATTTACAGAAAACAATTCTTTTTTACTTAAAAAAATGTATATTTAAAGCAACAAAGAAAACGTTCTGATATAATATATTACGAAAAACCAAGCATATTCATTATGTTAACAATAATTATTTTCTTAGAGCTTAAAATAATACAAAGGGTTTGTGTGTATGTGTGGTATTTTCATTTGCCAATGAATGGTTATATACTGGTAGCTAAAGTATAGTCCAGAAAACTATAATCTATTGTTTTATCCAGAAAAAAACAGATTATACAGTGTTGTCATTACATAATTAATCTAGTAATGAATAACGGAACAAATATTGCAACATCAAGTTTGACCTTGGCCACTGAGCGTTAAACAGAGGGAAAAAAATAATAATAATGATTCTCGCGCATGCGCAAAGCCTTTAGAATGTCTTCAAAAGTTTTCATTATTTTTGAGGGCTCAATTTTTAATTGAAAATTCCAAGTTTTTACATATTGATTGGAAACAACAATAATTTTTGAAGAAAAAAGGTCACAAAAATAATATTTATATTATTTCTCGCAAAAACTTTATTTTACGAAAATCACAAAAATATCTTAAAAATCCGTAATTTTTAAGCGAAATCGACACACGGGAAAAAATTTAATGCAATTTTTTTTTTCAATGAAGAAATTATTAAATGATTCATTTAAGTATTTTGAGTGTTTTATTACAATTCGTTCAAAAAAGTTTTCGGCTTTTTATTTTTTAAATCACTGATTCTGAAAGTTTTAAAAATCATTTTTATATAAACGCAACGATATTGATGCATATGAGAAAAAATCATAAAATATGCAAAACAGCATTGTTTTGTAAAAAAAAAAAAGTTGTTTTTTTTTCTATAAAATTCTTTAAAGAAAGATAGTTTTTTCCCGGAAACGAAACTGTAGCATTTTTAAAAATAGTTGTATGCTGAAAAAAGAACAGAAAGTATAAATTTTTCAAATAACAAAATTTCACTACTATTTTAATTCTTGAAGTAAAATTGTGAGAATTTTTTGAAATATTCGACACGGGGAAAAAAGTTTCATGCAATTACGCATTATTTTAAAGTAAACTATAAGTTTTATGAAAGAGAACAAAAATTTCAAAACTGATAAATATTTTAAATGAATCTCAGAAATGCATTGAATGCATTTTAATTTTAAAAAAATATATTAATTTAAATCCATTATCAATAAATACTAATAAAAAAATTCTACAGATAGCTCTTGAAATGTTTGGATGTTTGATTAAACATATATAAGTGTTAAAAATCCACCTTTGGGGAAAACCTAGTTATATGCCAACATTCACTGAAAAAAACTTTCAAAAAGAAAATAATACTATTTGATAAAAACATTTAATTTTTTAAATTTTAATTTTATAGTTTTTCCTTCCACTCTGTGTTAAAATTATTTAAACACGTATCTGCGGAAAAAATTATATTATACAAAACTAACTTATTAATTATTTTTAATAAAATTGATTAAAAATGCTCATTTAGCAATTAATTGTGACATACCATTTGCTTACATAATGGCAGCACTGAAAATGAAGTAAATTTCAGATCAGTGGGGATGCAGCAAGTGAATTCAATCATTGAAGAAGAGAGAATTAATTTACGGGTGGGAAAAATAAGCAGAAATGAACAAAATCGAATTGTTGAAAAAGATAGAAATTACTTTGAATGATTAAAAATCAGAAAAAAACCTTTTTGAAAAAAAAAAAAAAAAAAAAAAAAGTAAATTAAAATTACAGAGGATCATGTTAAAATAAGTATTTATCAGTAAAATTAATTTACGTGGGAAAAATAAGCAGAAACGAAAAAAATCAAATTCGGTAGATCCGAACCCAGACACAAGAAAGAATTAGATGTTTTGCGAAAGAAACGCGCTCTAGACAACCACGCTATCGGTCCCTACAGCAGAAATGAAAATAGGCAATACTAATGAATGGGAGGTTCAAATTGAATATAATTTTTAATTGAGGGGATCCGTAATTTTGAAGCAATTTTTTCAATCTTCGTATATGTTACAGATAATATTACTGTACCCACGGAAAAAAGGTTTTGTGAGATTACCTTCATAAATGACGAAGTTATTCAATGTGAAGTAAAAGTTAAGACTACTTTTTAAAAATTCTTTAAAAAAAAAAGTTTTGGGAATTTTATTTTTTAAATGAATGGATCTAAAAGAGAAAGGCTTGAAGTTAATTAGTGTAGAATATCGATTTAATAACACGAAAAGTAATTCATACGCAACGATTTAGAAATAATTTTCATAAAAACGCATCAGTTTTAACACTATTTTAAAAAATTCGAAAAAAATAGAAAATATCGTTATTTTACAAAAAAAATTATACCGTGTCGTGGCGAAATAAATGATCTTTCCGATTCTGTAATTATGTTTTGTCTCATTTCGACACCGAAAATCGGATGACAATTTTAATATGGTGGAAAACGTAAGATTACCGCTCGGCCGAAACGGAAGGGAAGTTCCGCCAAGTAAGCAACCGGCAGGAGTAAAACAATTTGGCGTTTTAAGGTTTTTAATTAATATCTTTTTAACTAATTACAATATCGGAATATAAATAGGCAATACGGCTTCCCCGGAAAATTCCCGATCTTTTGGTACCTTCCGCGACTTTCTGCGTGGTGCTGTTCGTGAGAAGATAGACGCACATAGATAGATAGATAGATAGATACATAGATAGGTTTGTTTACCTTCGAATTTTAATAGTGTAAGATTTTTAACTTATTTCACGATAAAACTTGTTATTTGTGCGAAGTTTATTTTTTGGTTATTTTTAATGTTGATATTGCAGAGAGTGAATTTTTGTTTATTACTGTGCATGATACCAATAAAGTTTTACAATATATTTAATTCACATTTGTAACAATGCATAATTGAATAATTACTTTTGGCAGAAAAGTAACTAACAAACAGCTAAATAAATTGTGTAATCTATTTTTATGTATGTATTTATTTTCCTGTATATATCTATAATTATACTGGTATAGATTTGTTTCTAAAATATATTTGAAATTTGTTTTATAATTCTTTATGTTGTGATTATATTTGAAACCAATAAAGTTACTGTTTTTAAATTTGTTTGTCTTTTTTTTTATGTGTAACATCTTTCCTCTCGATTGCTGGAGATTTGTGGGAGTGATTTCGTGAAAAGGGATGGAAATGCGTAACAGGACGTTGGGGAAGCGAACGCTATTTAATTTGACCAATCTGTGCGCTTGGTGGTGTCTCTACGCTACCCTCCCAGTGAAATTCTGTTTTTCACCTTCATTCGAGAGGCACTCCACCCCATCCCCCACCCCCTATGGTCTAGGTCTTGGGATCTTTGTTGTTTTCTCACTAGGCAGAGCCGTGGTTAGACAATGACGAACGTGTTTCGATACCTGACTTCGATTGCTGCGTACAATTTAAACGACCGGGTCACAGAGCAGTTGATGTTGCGATCTATCGCAAACAGAACAACTCACATGTTGTGGCTCTCCTCATATGGATATTACTTATCCTCAAACAAGTGGACTGGGTATTGTTAGTCAAGATATTGGGGACATTTGTGCGGCAGAATGCTTATTTGAAAATGGACAAACAGTGATTCCAGTGGTCGTATACATTTCTCCGAATCAAACGGTTAAAAAAATTAAAGATTTCCTGTTTTTTTTACTTTTACCATACACCGAAGGTGGTTCTGCTCTTTTAAAAAATAAATTATCACTCGCTCCCCATGATTTCGAGTGGGGATTTTAACGTTAACTTCAGTTTGCCAGAAACTGAGCCATTCATAGCTTTTTTGAATGATGAAATTAAGCTCGAAATGAACCCAAATCGAAATGTTTCGACAACTAACAGTGGTACTGTTATTGACGCTATTTTTCAACGGTTTTTAAATACTTTGAAATCTTAAGTATATGTGTCATATTTTATTTATCATAAGTTATCATTACCGCTCTTCCCCAAATTGAACAAGAATAATGATTTTTGATAAAAAAAATTGCATTACTCCTTGTGTTAATTAAATAAAATTTTCATTAAAGATATAATTATTCCATAGAAAATTATTTCCAATCATACTCGATTAATTTTTTGCAGGATTTAAGGCAAAATGGTACCACCTTCACAATTTTTTTTTATTTTTAATAATTGATATTTGGTTTTAATTGTATTTTATAAAGGTTAATATAAAATAAGAATTCCACACAAAATATTTTAAATTTGTTGCAAAATGTATGTAAAATTTAAATTTTTTTGGACTTTTTTAAACATTTTTTAAAACCCTAAGGCTTTTTTAAATATAAACTACATAAAACTGTGCATGGGTTTTTTTCTGCTGCTGCTCTTTAATTTTTTATTAATTTTATTATAGTTAAACCTCCAAAAAATCTAAAAAAAAAACATTAATTTTGATTTTGAATTTTTTTGGAAAAAGTACTAAACCTGTTACAGCTAATTCCATGCACAGTTTTATAAAACATACAGTTCAAAATATGTATAAAAATTTCAAACCCATACTTCAATTATCAAAAAAGCCTTAGGGTTTCGAATAACAGTATATGTACAAAAATTCAACATGGAGAAATATGAGTTTGAAGTTTTCATTCCATGAATAACGTGATATAATATTCATCGAATAGTCTGAAACTTTTATGAAATGTTAATTAGCTTATATAAAACTGCTTACCATAAAAAATTGCACAAATATAGGACAATTAAACAGTATACTGCCATAATGAATATATAGAAGAAAACGAGTGAAAGATCAATATTTCATAAAACTTTATCATAATAATTATAAAAAAATTAAATACACACACTTCAGAGCTAATTCCATGCTCAGAGCTAATGCACAACATGTACAAAAAACGTTTATGCCTTTATTTTTTATTTCCATGATTTTAAAAGCTTTCGCGTATTAAATATTGTACACGAAAGAAAGCAAAATCAACTAACCATTTATAAGAAAAATATATCAAAATCTAGAGCTGTATATGTGCATTTGTTTAAATAAATATCTTAAAATATTTTAATATAATAAAAGTGTTCAATTTCACACACATGGGATATATATGTATCCCCAAAAACAAATATATAAAAATGTGAGAGTTTTTCTATTCTTGCGAATTAGATTTTAATACGCTTTTATAAGTTTCACTTGCATGTAACGGAATCTTGGAACTCGATTTTCACCCACTTAAAAAGCTCAGATTAATTCGAAATTTTGCACACTTGTCAAGGCCCGATGACAATACATTAATTTCATAATTTTCTTCCATTGTCCTCATCAGGATCGTCAGGAATAAGGATAATCAGATTTGGCGACAGTTCCACAGACCACTTCCCGATTTGACGACTTATTGCATGTATCATTTTTAAATTTGGCGACTAGCTCCATATACCATTTTCAGATATGGCGACTAATTTCATACATCATTTCCAGAATTGGCGACAAATTTCAGATTTAGCGACTAAAAGAATAAGGTGTAACCCAGAAGCGAGTGTTTTGAATTTAAAGCTAATTATATGCAGGAATAAAAAAACACTTGCAGTTAATAGAAATAAAACAAACAAAAAAAAGTGTTCTGTATCTAAGAAAGTGGAGGGTAGGTGGGTGTTAGCAATTTTTTACCGTAATATAAACATTTTTCTGAAAATGAAAATAAAAAAAAGGCTCCTGCATGTGAAAAAAAAAATTTTATGTTCTAACTGCTATATATATATAAATATTTTTTATTTTTATAAAGCAATATACATTTAAAGTGATGATACGAATTAACATGAAAGGAACACATTTAAAAGGTGAAAAAAAGATTGACACTTAATATTACCATACTTTTATTAACTCGCTTTCTTTAATGTCTGCCCGGGTGGAATTTTAACTTCTTACACTATTAAAATTCGAAGGTAAACAAACGTATCTATCTATCTATGTGCGTCTATCTTCTCACGAACAGCACCACGCAGAAAGTCGCGGAAGGTACCAAAAGATCGGGAATTTTCCGGGGAAGCCGTATTGCCTATTTATATTCCGATATTGTAATTAGTTAAAAAGATATTAATTAAAAACCTTAAAACGCCGAATTGTTTTACTCCTGCCGGTTGTTTACTTGGCGGAACTTCCCTTCCGTTTCGGCCGAGCGGTAATCTTACGTTTTCCACCATATTAAAATTGTCATCTAATTTTCGGTGTGGAAATCAGACAAAAAATAATTACAGAATCGGAAAGATCATTTATTTCGCCACGACACGGTATAATTTTTTTTGTAAAATAACGATATTTTCTATTTTTTTCGAATTTTTTAAAATAGTGTTAAAACTGATGCGTTTTTATCAAATATATTTCCAAATCGTTGGGTACGAATTACTTTTCGTGTTATTAAATCGATATTCTACACTAATTAACTTCAAGCCTTTCTCTTTTAGATCCATTCATTTAAAAAATAAAATTCCCAAAACTTTTTTTTTAAAGAATTTTTAAAAAGTAGTCTTAATTTTACTTCACATTGAATAACTTCGTCATTTATGAAAATAATCTCACAAAACCTTTTTTCCGTATGTACAGTAATATTATCCGTAACATATACGAAGATTGAAAAAATTGCTTTAAAATTACGGATTTAAAAAAAAATTTGTGATTTTCGTAAACTTATGTTTTTCTGAGAAATAAATTAAAAAGTAGTAATTTGTACATATTTTATTTCAAAGTACGTTATTTTTGCAAATAGTTGGTGATGTTTGAGAGCATTAACGTAAAAATTATGCCCTTAAAATAAAGGTAATGATTTTTAAAATAATTTAAAATATGCGATTTTACATTTAGCCAAACATTGGTTAACTGATCTTGTGGCGGAGTGTTCAGAGCTCCCGCTACACTCAAGACTATAACTGCAGCACTGCCGTGCGCGGTCAAAGCGAAGGAGGCTGTCAGCCTGGCAGAAACCCGCCGTTTGCTTTTTTCATACTTGTCTTAAATTTTTTCTCCTACTGGACATTGCGTCGCCACACATCATTACACACAAAAGGAAATATTCTGAAATATATTTTAATTCTCTCTTCTTCAATGATTGAATTCACTTGCTGCATCCCCACTGATCTGAAATTTACTTCATTTTCAGTGCTGCCATTATGTAAGCAAATGGTATGTCACAATTAATTGCTAAATGAGCAATTTTAATCAATTTTATTAGAAAATAATTAGTAAGTTAGTTTTTTATAATATACTTTTTTTCGCAGATACGTGTTTAAATAATTTAATTAACACAGAGTGGAATGAAAAACTATAAAATTAAAATTAAAAAAATTAAATGTTTTTATCAAATAGTATTATTTCCTTTTTGAATGTTTTTTTCAGTGAATTTTTTTAAAAATTAAAATGCATTCAAAATGCATTTCTGATATTCATTTAAAATATTTATCAGTATCAAAATTTTTGTTCTCTTTCATAAAACTTATAGTTTACTTTAAAATAATGCGTAATTGCATGAAACTTTTTTCCCCCGTGTCGAATATTTCAAAAAATTCTCACAATTTTACTTCAAGAATTAAAATAGTAGTGAAATTTTGTAATTTGAAAAATTTATACTTTCTGTTCTTTTTTCAGCATACAACTATTTTTAAAAATGCTACAGTTTCGTTTCCGGGAAAAAACTATCTTTCTTTAAAGAATTTTATAGAAAAAAAACAACTTTTTTTTTTTACAAAACAATGCTGTTTTGCATATTTTATGATTTTTTCTCATATGAATCAATATCGTTGCGTTTATATAAAAATGATTTTTAAAACTTTCAGAATCAGTGATTTAAAAAATAAAAAGCCGAAAACTTTTTTGAACAAATTGTAATAAAACACTCAAAATACTTAAATCAATCATTTAATAATTTCTTCATTGAAAAAAAAAAAATTGCATGAAATTTTTTCCCGTGTGTCGATTTTGCTTAAAAATTACGAATTTTAAAGATTTTTTTGTGATTTTCGTAAAATAAAGTTTTTGCGAGAAATAATATAAGCATTATTTTTGTAACCTTTTTTCTTCAAATATTATTGTTGTTTCCAATCAATATGTGAAAACTTGAAATTTTCAATTAAAAATTAAGCCCTCAAAAATAATGAAAACTTTAAAAACATTCTGAAGGCTTTGCGCATGCGCGAGAATCATTATTATTCCCCCCCCCCCTCTGTTTAACGCTCAGCGGCCAAGGTCAAACTTGCTGTTGCAGTATTTTTTCCGTTATTGAAATGTGAGTGAGGGATTTTTAAAAAGTCGCACTGTTCACCTACTCCAGAGTTTTTTGGCGACGGACTTCGAAATTTTCAATTTAAAACTTTTAGAATCAGTGATTTTAAAAAAAAGCCAAAAACTTTTTTGAACAAATTTTAATAAAACACTCAAATTACTTAAATCAATCATTTAATAATTTCTTCTTTTATAAAGGTAATTGCATGAAACTTTTTTCCCCCGAGTCGAATATTTCAAAAAAATCCTCACAATTTTACTCCAAGAATTAAAATAGTAGTGAAATTTTGTAATTTTAAAAATTTATACTTTCTGTCTTTTTTTCAGCATACAACTATTTTTAAAAAGACTACATTTTCGTTTCCGGGAAATAAAATATTGCAACGAAAGAATTGGAAAGTGAGTGGGTGATTTTTAAATTCGCACTGTTTGCCTATTCGAGGGTTTTTGGTGACGGACCTCGAAATTTTCAACCATGCTCAAGTGACGAGGACGACACATGAGCTTTCACCCATCTTTAATAATTACCACACCACACCAACGCAAGTACAAATTTCAAAAAAGGGAGTTTTTATGAGATTGTTAAAGAAATCACTCACATCGCACGCACGCACACACACAAGTGCTATCGGCCTGAGGGAAACACGAAATTTCCATGAGGGTGAAGTTATTCACTCGGTAAAAGCCCGTGCCACGCCGGGCTAAGCGGAGAGGAAAGAAATAAAGAAATAAAAGTAATTTCGGAAAATAATATTGGAAGTGCTGAATTTGTGAAGTTGAGTGAATATTAACGTCCCACTGTTCAGCAACATGAGGCCTTTTGGGGACGGTCCGCGTAATTTTGAACCATGGTCAAGTGACGCGGACGACACCTGAGCTGGCACCCCCCTCTCATAACTAGCACACCACACGAACGGGAGGACGTTTGAGCTCTCGACATAATTCACGTGCATTTTTTCCCTACACGGCGGGTCTTCAGTGGTACTAGGATCGAGAATTTGCGAAGAGAAGGGAAAATTTTAAGCAACAAAGCCATGACACGCACTCACGTGTCATGCACTCACATCGTACGCGTCAAACCCACGCTAAAGTGTTGGCGTTAGAATAAAAGGAGGAAATTAACATGGGGATTAAGTTATACCCTCGGTATAAGCCCGTGCAACGCCGGGCTTAGAGGAGAGGAAAAAACATAGAAGCCAAAGTTACTTCGAAAAAGAATATTGGTCATGCTGATTTTGTGAAGAGAACGGAAAATTTTTCTAAAAGTAGAGAAAGCCCGTGCAACGCCGGGCCATGAAAGCTAGTAATTGATTTTAAAATGTGTGACTTTCCGAGGAGCTAGAGACTTGAAATTTGGACCATAGCTCAGAAGTGGATGACAATGCATGAAAATGTGAAAAAAGAAAACGAAAAGGAGGAATTTTATAATTTTTAGTCCGTTATAAAAACATGGTACATTAAAAAAAATTTAATTTGAATTGTTCCTTCTTAACACACTTTTATTTGTTTGACCTGTTCAAAAGAGACGGAATCTAATATAACGATACGGGGCTCATCCGATCCCTCTTAAACGGAGAGAATAAATACACTTCAGACCCGTTAATTAATATCCATTGAAGAGCAAGACTAATTCCACAGCCACGTAATTCCAGCTTCAAATATCAAATGGTGGCTGCGGTAGCCAAGTGGTCTAGGCATCGGATCATGGCTAGAGTGTCATGAGTTCGATCCCAGTACCACTAAAGACCCGCCGTGTAGGTGAACGATGCACGTTAAATCTGTCGAGAGCTCAAACGTCCTCCCATTGGTGTGGTGTGGTAGTTAGGAGAGGGGGATGCCAGCTCAGGTGTCGTCTGCGTCACTTGACCATGGTTCAAAATTACGCGGACCGTCGCCAAAAGCCCTCGTGTTCCTAAGACAGTGCGACATTAATATTCACTCATTCAAATATCAAGCTCAAGGATAAATTCTACAATTAATAAATGATAGTTTAAAAAACTAAAAAACACGCTTTTGTTGTAGTTCGAACTAAAAAATGAAAAATAAATTATAGTTTGAAAAGGAGATTTAGTATTTGTATTTTGGGAGAATCCGTTTTAAAGTTTTAATTTCATTCATAATAATATCATAAAAAGCACGCACAACTTTTAAATCTTGACCAAATCCATTTGCTCTCCCCCCCCCCCCCATTAAATAATTCACAAACTAGAATTTTTGCATGAATCGCACAATTCTTTCTTGAAATGATTTGTTACTGCATATATAATATCAGTCTCTTTGTGCGCAGTAGAAAAATAATTCATTCATTTTTTATTAGGCTCTTTTCTAGCAGATAATCTGAAATGTGGGAGTGGTAGTTGCTGTCCAGCATCAAACATTGCTCCGTAACATGGTAAAAAATGCAGATAAAGCTTTGAAATTTACCTGGTATATTTATAAAGAATCAGGGTATCAAATAAGCCAATAAAAAAAAATTCGAAAGGTTGATGATTTTTAGGGTACTATATCGCCTGAAGTTGTTATTGCGAATTTACCACGATAACATGTCAGATGTTACACATCCTATGCGACTACTGTAAGTCTCGTAAATTTTTTCTGTTTTAAAAACTATTTCTAATTTTATTTCCCTTTTTGTAACTATTCTAAATTACCAAATTTTTAAAAAATTACCAAAAATTTATGGAAAGAAAAGTAACTAACAAACAGCTAAATAAATTGTGTATTCTATTTTTATGTATGTATTTATTTTCCTGTATATATATCTATAATTATACTGATATAGATTTGTTTCAAAAATATATTTGAAATTTATTTTATAATTCTTCATGTTGTGATTGTATTTGATACCAATAAAGTTACTGTTTTTTAATTTGTCTTTTTTTTTTCTGTTTTAAAAACTATTTCTAATTTTATTTCCTTTTTTGTAACTATTCTGAATAAAATGTTGAAAATAAATTTTAAAGTTAAGAAATAAGCATAGTTTTGTAAAAAAAAATATACAAATACAAAAGGTTCTTATGATTTGCTGCAATGTTTTTAAGTGTGTTTATGTTCATCGAAATGCGTGTTCGTAGTAAATACAGCGATAATTACATACTTGCAATCATTATTTAAATAGGTAAACTAATATTTACTCTTATGTTTTATGTACATGCAATAGAATTTAATGATCAATTAATTTTTTTAAAATTCCCTGTATGTATGTTGGGTTAAAAAACAAAGAGTATTTAAAAATGCATCTGGAAAGTTCCGTAGGCGTGGCCGAAGTCTCCCTACTAGTAGTGACGTCACAAATCAGTAGTGAGGCCTTGTGTATATCTAGGAGGTGATGGTTATTGTGGGGTGTATAATACTTTCTTAGTGAGTAGAAGATTTGCAGAATTGTCATTTCCTACCCAGTTTTTTAAAAATACATAAGTTAAAATTTAAAAATGTTCATATTTTTTCCAGGTTTCCCATTTTAAAAAATTTCATGTATTTTCCAGGATTAGTTATAAAATTAATTATTAAAATTCAACAACAAGACACTTTTTCTAACTTTTTTTTCTTAATTATCTAAGAAACAGAAATCATTTGAAATTAAAAAAAAAATTTTTAAATGAGAAACTTCAAGAAAAAGATTTTCAAAATTTGTACTGTTTAAAAATTTTAAAATTAGGAGCGGTCAACTGACTTTAAATTTCCAGAATCAATTTATAAAAATCTGAAAAGAAAAAAAAAAAAAAGAAACGAGCCTTTCACAGTAGTCGCATACGATGTGTAACATCTGACATGTTATCGTGGTAAATACGC
This sequence comes from Trichonephila clavata, assembly GCA_019973975.1. Lineage (NCBI taxonomy): Eukaryota > Metazoa > Arthropoda > Arachnida > Araneae > Nephilidae > Trichonephila > Trichonephila clavata. Next base: position 10,069 of record BMAO01003288.1, on the reverse strand, counting down.
AATAGTGACTTTAATCCTGAAAAAAATGAACCGGGTAGGATTGGAAATAATTTTCTGTCGAATAATTATATCTTTAATGTGAAAATTTTATTTAATTAATACAAGGGGTAATGCAATTTTTTATCAAAAATAATTATTCTTGCTCAATTTGGGGAAGAGTGATAATGATAACTTATGATAACTAAAATATGACACATATACTTGTGATTTCAAAGTATTTAAAAACCGTTGAAAAATAGCGTCAATAACAATACCACTGTTAGTTGTCGAAACATTTCGATTTGTGTTCATTTCGAGCTTGAGTTCATCATTCAAAAAAGCTAGGAGTGGCTCGGCTTCTAACAAACTGAATTCAACTTTAAAATCACCACTTAAAATCATGGGAAGCGAGTGATAATTTATTTTTTAAAAGAGCAGAACCACCTTCGGTGTATGGTAAAAGTAAAAAATGCAGGAAATCTTTAATTTTTTTAACCGTTTGATTCGGAGAAATGTATACGATCACTGAAATCACTGTTTGTCCATTTTCAAATAAGCATTCTGCCGCACAAATGTCCCCAATATCTTGACTAACAATACCCAGTCCACTTGTTTGAGGATAAGTAATATCCATATGAGGAGCCACAACATGTGAGTTGTTCTGTTTGCGATAGATCGCAACATCAACTGCTCTGTGACCCGGTCGTTTAAATTGTACGCAGCAATCGAAGTCAGGTATCGAAACACGTTCGTCATTATCTAACCACGTCTGTTCCAACATGAGTAACGTACAATTTTGTGAAATAACGTCGAAATCTGTTTGGTGAGCCCTCAGACTTTGACAATTGAACGTAAGGATCGCAAGTTTATCCTTGGTGAAGTCTAATAACACTTGCTGGAATTTGCGAAGTGGATTTAGAGTCAAGAGCAAACGAAACCGAATTTTTTCATTAGAATCTTTTGAAATGCTAAATTTAACAATATAAAAAAGACTGGCGGCTTGATGGCTACTAGACTTGGACCCCACGTGGATATATCTTTACAAGATACAGCTAAAAGACTTAGCTTCTTCTCTGATCCTAAAGGGAGAAAACAAAACAAAAACAAAGATCCCCGGACTAGACCGCAGGGTGGGAGGGGGGGGGGCGGAACCCTTCCCGAATGTAGGAGAAAAATCAGAACTTCAGTGGGAGGGTAGCGAAGAGACACCACCAAGCGCGCTGATTGGTCAAATTAAATAGCACGCGCTTCCCCAACTTCCTGTTACACATTTCCATCCCTGTTCTCGAAATCACTCCCCCAAATCTCCAGCAACCGAGAGGAAAAATGTTACACATCAAAAACATGAATTACTTTTAATATTACTGTCTCCAAAATAATGTTTGAAAAAAGGGCACAGTGTAGTCTTAACAACGCTAATCAAACTAGTAGCAAATTTAAAGCAAAACACCATTTTTTCTTGAGTATACCATGCCCAACCAGATATAAAAATAAGAAGGAAAAAAAAAGACAGCACTCCATAAAAGTTTCAAAACGATAGATGCTATTTCTCTCCAGCACAACCAAAAATAAATAGACTGTGAAGAAAAATTTCTCACTACAAGAAATGATATGTGGTTAAAAACAGACTATAACAAAATATTTGTGGAAAAACTGCTCTAACAACTATTGTTTTAGAAAAATGACATTTTCTTGTTAAAGATTCGAATCAAAACTGATTATTTCCCTGATCTGTATCCGTCAATTGCAATTTCAAATACAATTTGTATCTAAGAGATATAAGCACAAAAAAATTTATTGCAATTTCAAATTTTTCTCCAACAAAAAAATTAAATAATGCAAAGACAAATAAAAAAAGATATCTCTCTACAAAAATAAAACTTGAAAAAAAATGTTCTCTTTAAATTTCAACTGAAGATCTATCAGATCCTTTCTCAAAAAATTAAAACTCTCTTCTGAATTTCTTCTCCATTCTCAAACCTATAGTCATTGTTTATGATATCCAAGACAATGTAAACTTGTTGATTCACTGTGTGTGGAAGACTTTTTCTCTAAAAGTCCGGAGCCTTATGTGAGGACCATTTTATTGAAAAATTATAGTTCATGTGATAAAATATTTCAAGCGCATCACATTTAATTATTTTCCAGGTGAATGGAAAAAACTTCAAACAATAATACCCAAGTCAAGCAAATATCCCAAATTTTCCGGGAAATATAGACCATTTAGCTCTGAGCCACTGTGAAGTACAGTACGATCCCAAAATATTTGCATAGTTTTGAAAAGATGTTTCCGCATTTGGGCAATTCTAAAAGGTTTCATATGTACCGTATCACTCTTTTTACAAAGCTTTCGCTTCCACCTTTCCAACTGGTTCAACCCTCCTCCCCGTTGCCCTCATCCGTTTCTTTAAACAGCGCATGCGTACTAAAAACAGATATATCTGTCAATCATTTTTTAACCACACCCCGTTGCTATAGTAACGAAAAGTCACCAGATAACAAATTTATCACCGTTGACGGCATCCGAGTTGCAAACAACGCCATCTGTTGGATAAAGGTGATTTGTAAAAATTTGGACAACGATCTTAAATAAATTACTTTTTCTTTTCAAACGTATTTGCTTAATAATATATATATTTGTGTATTATATTAAAATTTTGAACTACCCAAAATTATGTTTTTGCTCCTCTAAAAGCCTTTAGGATTTTAGAAATGGCTTTACATTCCATATGTAGTTTATAATTTTAAAAATGAAAAATATATTTTTATAACTGAATTTTTGTGCCTCGTTTATAAAAATAAAAAAATAAAAATGCTTTAGGCTACAGCTTATAAAATGTACTTAAATAAGTGAAGGAATAGTATTTTCACACAATATGAATATTTTTGACTGCAGTAAGTTAGATAGTTATATTTCAGTTTCTTTACAATTTGAATAGAAGTTGTAAGCAATTTTACGAAGAAGATATTGAATATAAACTCCTTGGCTATTTAAAAGTGAAATGTTTTATTTTGATACCCCACAGCTCACACTCCAAACTAAGATTCATTTAAAATCATATGATCAACTTCAGTGATATTTAAATTTTCAAAAATATTCTACATGTACGAAAACATTCTTTCAAAACCATAATTCACATCTCATACTCTGTCTTCTCCACAGCAGGCATTATTTTTCTATACTCAAAAAATTGAATATAGAATATATTTCCATTTTTTTTTTAAATTTGGTATGAATACATTGCGGAATTGTCGGTTAGCTTCACTGAACAAAATTGTTTTAAGTGTACTGTTTTGAAAGACAAAATTAATAGGAAGAAGTTTTTTTCTCAATAGAATTTGTAATGACTGAATTGTGTGAAAGATGTAGTTATCGGTAAAACTAAAGAAACAGAAGGATAAAAAATTAATTTTGAATAGAAAATGGTTAGAAATATTTTCACATTTTGAGGAAAAATATATCTCCATTAAAATGAAAACAAAATTTGACTAAATTTGCTTTTTGCTCCGTCACAAATGCCGATGTAAGGAAGGTATTTTTGCTTAGTACAAGTTGTTTGACTATGAAATAAAATTTAGATTTTTTCCGAAAAAATTTATTTAACATAAAAACGTCATTTATAGGATTAAAATATATATAAATTAAAAGTATTGAAATCGGGAAATCTTCAATAATGTGGGCTGGATTTTCTACCGCCAAATTCTCTTTTCTAGCCGAAGATCGATCGCCAAGGCGTATCCTTGAGAGGAACCGGTTTGTAGTAACCATATGCGATACGATTCTCCTAAGAGAAAACTCCGCGTAGTAATACATTATATTCCTGACATTCGGGTTTTCATTTCAGTGTTGATGTTTTCTGAAAATATTACCAGTGTAATTTAAAGGGTATGTTAAACGATTTCTCGAATTCACATTTTAAACTTTTTTATCTCAAAATGAGATTTAAAAAAAAACTTTATGTACATGACAACTAAGTTAAATTTCAAGTTTTTTTCTTTTCAAAGCAAAGACTTATTATTTAAATTCGAATCTAAATTACATTATTTTTATAAATAAGAGACATGAGTATGAAATGAAACATAGTTTTATTTTTTTGCCAGAACAAAGGAAAATAATTATTTATAATTATGAAAACACACACATTTTAGTACAATCAGTGCAGATTGTCTAGTCAAACTAATCCAGAAATCTCAAATATCTTACTATCCTAAATATCTATTATTTGTTTAATCTCATTACCTTAATTTTTAAAGGAGATAATCACTCAGATTTTTCGAAATAATCGAATGCTTTTCTGAAAAAATTTTCTTCCTTTATATATATTCAGAGATGATTTATTTTTTAAAATTATAGATTATTTTATATTGGGTTTTTTTTAGATATAATAGTTACAAGGGTTTTATTACAGTTTGGAAGGGAATATATACTTATATACAGTACAATATCTTACACATTTCATAATTTTCATTATATTTTTCTTTTTTTTAACTAAAGATTTTCAAAAAAAATAGCGATTTACAAAAAGCTGTTGATATTGTATGAGTTCCTGAATAGTATAAGAAAATTCATTTCTGCTCCTGATAATAAAAGTGGCCGCGGTAACCTAGTTGGTCAAGTTAACGGACTCGTGGCCGGTGTGTCATGAGTTCGAGCCCAATACCACTGAAGACCCGTATTGTAGGGGGCAATGCACAAAAAATCTATCGATGCTGAAACGTTCTGTCGTTGGTGTGGTGTAGAAGTTAGGAGAGGGGTTGCCAGCTCAGGTGTTGTCCTCGTCACTTGACCGTTGTTCAAAATTACGAGGTCCATCTTCAAAAACCCTCGAGTAGCTGAATAGTGTAATGCTAATATTTATTCACTCAAGATAATAAATGTGTTGAAAATAAATCTCGGATTATCCACGTATAATAAAGCTAGAATTTTCAACAACCAAAACATCACGGCTTCTAGGATTCCTGGAAAGGGGTGACTGTAAATTGATATCTTTGCTGCACCACTTTGAATGAACAGGAAATTCATTGATCAAGAGTTCATTAGGGATATAAACATAATAATCTTAAATTAAGATTTCAAATTTGAGTATTTTTTTTATGAAACTAATCAAAATAAAACCTCTAGAATTAACTAATGTCTTTTTGAATCCTCCTTAATATTATTCCTTTTAATTACTTTTACAACTTTACATTCATCTGTGTAAAATAATTAAATGATTTTTTTTTTCTAAACAGGACATAAGATGTAAAAATTCTTTTCATTGAAAATGAGTGATTTCCATTTTGTACAATTTATATTTCAATATTTGAACCATATGAAACTACAATTATAGCAAAAGTTATAATTGACATGGTTTAAATATCCATGTAAAAATTAAAATAGAATTGAGGCAATGATGAAATAACAAAATTTATGTGCTCCTTAATCTATTGTTTTCTAATAAAAGTTGATAAACATGTAAAAACATGTAATCTCAAAAACTTGGAAAATGATTTTAAAAATATCATATTATGACTGAAGGTTGAATATATTATGCCAATTGCAAAATTTTAAAATGAATGTTGAAAAAAAAGAATATGTTCTGGCTAAACACTTTTCTCCTTGCAAAACAAGAATGAATGTTTTAATTAACAAGACTTAGATTTTTTCAGAGGTCATAGTCAATTTTTAAAAAATGATAGCATTATTTTTTTGATTTGTTTAAAGATCATAGCCAATAAAAATATGATTAATAGCATTTTCTTAATTTAAGAACTTAAAACAAAATCAGTAAAAAAAGTATCAAAAAATATAAATTAATTCAGGGCTTTTCAAACTGTGGGGCGCGCCTCTCCAGGGGGGTGGGATAACCCCACAAGGAGGGTGCGAGCATGTCGGAAATAAAAGATTAATTAAGAATGTATCTATTCATTAATTTATTGAAAGAAAGCAAAGGAAAATATATTCTGATATAAAAATTAATCAAATATCCATGTACACTGTTATAATAAATTTATCTATATTAAATTAAGAACAAGTTTTATAATTACTACCGACTTCCTAGAGCTTGCTATATACAAAATTTAATATATCTTGACAATTGTGTTATTTATAATTAAAGTCGTATTGTAATTTCAGCGTCAAAGTACATTATTATTGCTTTCAATACAGTGTTATTGTATGGGGGGGGGGCGATGAAAATTATGATTGAAAATTGGGTCGTCAATATTTAAAATTTGAGAAGCACTGAACTTATTGGTAAACTTTTTATTTTAGATTATCATACATGGTATGATTTATAGCATACCATATTCGATTGTGTCATATGTAACATCTACGTATTAAAGTATCATTGAATTTTGTAGATAGGGTGCAAAAATGAGAAAAATTTCTGAAATTAATATACTTAACTATTAATCATTTGTAAGAAAATAAAAATTAACTGGATTTTTTATTTCTCATATAAAATTCTGGTTTTTTTTTGTTTTTTTTTGTCATAATACTGTGTAACTTTTACCTTCAACATTAAAATTCTGTAAAATATAGAGTTTGTTGTACAGAAATCATTAATATAAAACATTATCTTGTAGATTATTACACACAATTTCAAATGTTTAATATTATTCAGTCAACTATATAGAAACAAATCTTTTGCGGAAAAAAATTCACAGGTCACAAAAAACAGAAATTTTTTTGTTGAACATTTTTTATATGCCACGAAAACAATAAATTAACTTTTAATTTTTTCGTATTCGTTTAATTAATAATCATTGCATTCTTTACCGTCTAGTTGATTCGATCAACTGAACTATTTTTTAGCACTTGAAAGCAATTAATCGTGTAAATGTAATTCAAGAATTGGCTCTGTGCATTAAATATCTAAATTCTACGAGGATATAATGCTTAATTATTTAAAGAAATTTAGAAGTGGTACTTTAAATTTATAAGAGGACATTTTCTTTCTAAACTTATAATAATCAAATTTATATTATTTGAAGACTCCTAAATTTCTTTGCGTATTCAAAGGAAAAAAAATTCTTTGTGTTCATCTTTAAATTTGACCTTTTTTTTTTTTGTTGCTAAATCCTATGTTTTATTTTGCAGAGTTTCTTGATGAAATTATTCATTCAAGAGTATCGTGATAAAAAATGTTTAAAACTCGTTTATTAATCACCAAATACTTTTTTTCTGCTAAACATAATTATTACAAAAATATGTTAACAAACTTTGTATCAAGTGTTTTAAATGATTCAGTTTTATTTACTTATTTTACTGTTTATTTTATGCTACTACGTACAAAATACCATGTTTAGTTAAATATTTGGAAATTCTACATCGTCTGAGTTTTTTACGTATGTTTTAAATTTTGATTTTTAAAAATTTAAATACTTTTGGTTAATTCCTTATAGTGGTTGCGGTAACCTAGTAGTTATGGTACGAACTCGAGGCTGGAATGTCTCGGGTTCGAGTCCTGGTGCCACAAGGGATCCACCATGTAGAGCAGGCCGATGTACATTGAATCTGTAGAGGCTCAATGTCCTCCCGATGATGTGGTGTGGCAGTTAGGAAAGGGGGGTGCCAGCTCATATTTTAGTATAATCAGTAAGAATTTCTAGTCAACATATATTAAGACTGGATCTAATCTAGAAATTTTATATCTCTTACTATTCTAAATGTATTATTTGTTTTATTTTTATCATTATCTTAATTATTAAAGGAGATAATCTCTCAAATTTGTAGAAATAAACAACTTTAGTTAAAGTTTTTGTTTTTTACAAAATCAATACTTTGAATTTACCTCCATTATATTTATTCAGAGCTAATTTATTATACACAAAGATTTATTCATACAAAATTTTTTTCGATATAATAGTTAAGAGATATAATTTGGAAGTGAATATATACTTGTAGTATGGTATTTTGTTTCACATTTCTCATTGCTTTTCTCTCTCTTTTTTTTTTATTAATAGTTTTTCGAAAAAATAAAGATTTACAAAAAAATTGTTGATGTTGCGTAAGTTAGTGAATAGTTCAAGAAAATTCATTTCTGCTCCAGATAATAAAATTTCTTAAGTAAATGTGTTGAAAATAAATCCAGAATTATTCCGTATAGTTAATTTAGATTTCTTAACTACTGAAACATCATGACTGTTAGACAGGATTCCTGAAAGAGGGATAAAATTGATATCTTATTTATATTACTTGACTTAACCGGAAATTGATTAATCATCGATATAAATATATTTATCTTGAATTAGCATATCAAAATTTTAACATTTATTTATAAAACAAACTAACGCAATTTAGAACAAAGGATTTCAGAGGTTTGCTAGTGCCTTTTTGAAATTTCTGTATTCCTTAAAATCCTACATGACCTTTTTTTTTTTATTGTATCCAGTTAAGGGAAATTTATTAAAGCTCTTGTTTCATTTAGTAAAATACTTCTATATACATGTGTGTAAAATAATTAAATGAATTTTCCCCCTAAACAACATATAAGATGCAAAAATTCTTTTCAATGAAAATGTGTGTGTGTGTGAGTGAGCTTTTAATTTTCCGTTCATAATAATAGAGAACGAACAAAAATATTGTGATTAGAAACATTTGCGAATATGAACATCCCTTTTATTTTATTTTTTTTTGTACAAATCTAAGGATAAAAATTCTTCTGATCTTTCATGTTTAGAAAGACACCGTTTTGAGGTCAGCAAATCTATAGTACTGTTTTTGCGGCATGGTCCAAAAGATTCAAAAAGAGGGGAGTGTCAAGAATAGGGAATTGCTTTTGTCAAGAATTGGGGAGTGTTTCAAATACTTGAAAACTATCCTTCAAGTAATACTGAGAATTTCTTTTTCTTTTATTTTTGCCGCTTCGCTACTATAGTTCACTTCTTGTCTGAGAATCATCAGTTTAGAAATCTTTTTTTTTACCAGTCATTTTATTGTAAGCGATCTACAGTTTTAATTAAATATCTTCAACAAGTACGAAATATGAAATATTATGAGTTTTGTTCAGTGATTAATTATATAAAAATACTAGCTGCGCGGGGGTATAACGGCTAGTATTTGAACTGATCAACTGATTTGTTTCACTTGTTAAAAAAAGTCCTCTGTTAACAACAAATGAAATATATATTTTTTCTATATTTATTACAATTGAAACGAAATGCTTTAATTTTCATACCAATTAAGAAAATTTACGAAGTTTGTACCCCTTTTTTTATAAACTATGTGTTACTTAGAAAAAGCCACAACATTTCAAATTTCACGAAAACCAAAAAAAAAAAACAAAAAAAATTCAAATGTACTCATTTAAATTTCTAATACTCTTATCCTTATGAGAAAATAAAATAATTTTGAAAGGTAAAAAAAAATTCAGTTCTTGAAAACACTAATCTAAAATAAAGTTCAAGTAATGATCAGTGCATATAATTTGCTCAATTTAGCCAATTAAGAAATACACATAAAAGCTATTTACCTAATCACTTACATATTTTTCAAAAAATTTATGTTATAAAATCAATCAAAGTATTGAAAAATTAGGAATATAAAATGTTTGCATTATTTTTATATAGTTTGACAAAGTTTAATATTAAAATATGCTCTGATATTAAAACATTTGAAATAGCAAATGTGCTTAAATAAAGTTAAAGCTTTTTAGTAATTGAATTTAATAGAAGCGTTGCGCACGAAAGATGAAAAATATACATGTTAGATGGATTAGCTATTGAATGACTTTTGGAAGAAAATTGTCCCATATTCATTGCATCGCTAAAAATTTTCAACATTTCTTAAACCTAAAAATTAAATTTTAAATAATGTAATCAAATAGTGTTATTAATTAAAAAACAACAAAAATTGACAACTAATTTTATAAATTAATTTAACATTGAAATTTAGAAACATTGGGTTCTTTTTGGCTGCAGAATTTATATGCAATCACACCTCAGCTGGGACGTTTAATTTGTATTTATTAACTACCACACACCATCATTCGAGAAATTTTGAAATCCCGTTTCTTATATTAAGTTGCACTTGCGGAATTTCACAAAGTGGGTTCTTGGTAAAATCAGGATTCGAACCCATGACTAATCTTTTAGACTGCGACCCATT
>BMAO01003287.1:0-24306 GCA_019973975.1 Trichonephila clavata | reverse complement strand
AAAAATTCAATTCAGGGTTTCAAATTAAATTGTTACTCATGAATCTGATATCAAGACTTATTGGAATTCATGAGGTAATTATCATTTTTTATTAATGACCTTCTATAGTTTAAAATAATTGCTAAATGCTTGTGCATTATTGCTTTTTATTAATTTTTAAAAATAGATTTGAAATTCTTATTTCAGTGATATTATATGTTTATATGGCATAAATGATACATTTTCATTACATTCAAAGGTAAAATTTATAAGAATGAAGTGTATTAAAATATAGGTGTAAAGCATATTTTCTGAAACTCATTTACCATGACCTTTTTTTCATAGAAAATATTTATCACACCAAGACCGGTGTCTATACACCACATATAAGCTCAGTTAAATCAGATCTTTCAATAAATTTTAATGCAAATATGTCACTAATAAATTGCTGAAAGTGTATTCAAGTAATTTTGTGGTATTTTAAATACTTTCATGGGCTTATCTTTAATAAATGCAGGATATATGACTGATGTGTGCAAGTAATCTGCTCTTTCTCCCTTGAGGTTTGCTATGGGATGTTTTCGCTATCTTTCACTTGCTTTCTCTATTTTCAAATCCCTTTCTTCTAAAAAAGTTCTGCTTTTCTGTTCCTTGTGTTGCATATTAGTCAAAATCACAATAAGTATACAGTTCTGATCATTTTTGTTTTAATTTTTTGTATAATAAATTAAACTATTACATTATTGAATTTTTGTATTATAATAATTTTTTAGTTAAATACATTAAAAATAATCATCAAAATTTCAATTGCAAGAACTTTGCAAAATTTTAGTTTGTTTTTAGTCTGAGAATAATATTTTTAATTTTTCCGTAGCTAATGCTGCTGAATTTTTATCCATATCTGCACAAATATTTACGACCACACCAAATTGGTAAGTCAAATAAAAGGGGAAAAATGTGTTTGATTAAAATATTTTCTTTTTTTAAGCATGTACAGTGTTTTGAAAAAAATATCAAATTGATGCATTTACGTAAAATATTTAAAATTTTCTTTGTAAACTTACTGCAGGAAAATTATTTAGTAAAGAATTTTTTGTTGCTGTTTTCTGATGTTACTATAAGGAAGTTTGATATCCATTTATTTTGCCTTTAGGCCATATCTTATTCTTTGTAATATATTTTATTTACCCTATTCCTTGTAATATACTTTATTATTCATTTAGCAATAAATATAAGTCCATTGTCTGAAAATTTAGACTGCAGATAGTTTGTAGAGTCCATTTTATGTTCTAATATTATGCTCATTTATTTTTTTAAAAAAAGCAAATTCAAGATACAAGTATTTGAAAACTGCTTAGGATTTGTGTGTGATATATATCATAAATGCATATTTTATATTTAAAGTGTCTTTTAGTATGCCATCCTGCATAAAATAGGCATTAACTCTTTAAAAAAAGTAAGTTGAATTTTAAAAAATAAATTTGCTGAAAAATTTTTTGTTTTTATTCCCCCCCCCCTTCCTCCACTATTATAAATTTAATCACTTCATCAAGCTTCTATTGTTAACAGTACTTTTATATTTAATTTGTAGAAAATTTGAGTGAAATAAAATGTTACCGTATTTTCCTGTGTATAATCCGCGGATTATGTGTTAAAAAAGTTTCAAATTTTCTTGCGTATTATACACTGCCACGGATAATGTGATAAAAAACATTCTCCATCAAAAATGCGTTCAGTAAGTTTTGAAATAAATACCATTTAATAAAATAAATAACAAATGGGGCTGAAAGCTTTTTCAACTCGGTTAACGTATTTCAGCTACAATCAGTTTTGTCCAATTACATTCAGAAACGAATTCAGTTCCTTGCAAAGATATTACAATTGCTAGTTGCTGCGTCATTTCACATTCTGTCTTGACCTGAGCTGTTTGGTCATGAAAATATGTAAGTTCATATATTGTCATATTTGAAGTGGAAGCATATAAATTACACAGCTAATTTTGAACTAAACATTATAGAAAAGGCTACCGAAGTAGGAAATCGGGACTCTGCAAGATTGTTTAACATTGATGAATCAAATGTTCAATTGTAAGGGAAAAATAAAAAGGCAAATTTTGAAAAATGTGACCCAAAACTTTTTAATTATGGACAATGAAACACATCCCAGTGAGAATGTTAAAAATGCTCTGAAGTCTGCACCTGCAACTAATACCTGCAGGACTGACAAAGAAATTACAGCCTTTAGATGTCGGAATTAACAGATATTAAAATCGAATATTTAGAAATTATGGTAACAATAAATGCCCAATGAAGAAAAGAATTTTACAAAAAATTTTTCTTTTGTGTAATTTATTATTTATAGTTTTATCATATTGTGTATTTTTTTATCTGTTACTATATTATTGGCAGTATGTATTTTGAATTATTCGCAGAAAAAATTGCCACAGATTATACGGTGCTGCGGTTTATGCAAGCTTTTTTATTTTCACACTCGAAAAAAACGGCTTTGGGGATAATATGTAGCTGCGGATTATGTACAGGAAAATATGGTACTCAAATTTTCTTCCCCTTAAAAGAATAAGATCTCTATATTCCTTTTATCAAAATTCTATGTTTTCTAACAGTTCTTCACTTATTTACCCTTAAAAAAAATTACCAAGAAAATTTAAATTTGTTTTTTAAATATTTAATGATCTCCCCCCTCCCTCACCCTCCATTATTGCTCTGTACAGTTTGTAAAGTGTATATGTACACATATATACAGTCTGACTCCATTAATACATAGTATTTTTAGTTCGTAATTACTAAACAGTGAATGACAGTATTATTATAAATTGAGCAATCATAAAATCTCCTAATTTCAATATGAGTTTATCTTTGGGATTTTCGTTCTACTTTTTTTGGGGGGGGGGATTAAATATTGTACTTTCTGTGAAAACTTGTTTTATTGCAATATTCATGAAAATGTCATGTAATGTAAATTTCAATGCAATTTATGTACTTTTATGCAATTTATTATTATTTTAAAATTTTATGGAACTTGTTTGATATCACGGGGCAGGGCGCCAAACACTGTTTGGCGTGATAAGGAATCACGCCAAGCAGCGCATGCCGTTGGAATGAAATTCAAGATGGCGGCCTAGCAGTAAGACTCGTCAGGAAAATAATTTTAAAGAACTGTTTTGAAAAACATTATAATCGATTTCAAATGAAGAATTTAGGAATAGATTGAGACTAACCAAGATCGATAAATAATTAATATCAATATTATAAAAAAACCATATTTACTAATAGTAATAGTATGCAGTATACAATAATCTTGTAATATAATGTTATAGAAATTATTGTATATATAATATTCATATAATACTAAATAGTAATAATTATGAGATATTCATATGGTATTACTTTTCATTTTATATAATAATAATCATATAATATAGTTTAATAGATTTTATAAAAAAAGAATAATCATCCTATTGTAATATAAATAAGAATCCTACAGATATAAGAATACTCATTTAACATAATTATAAAAAACAACAAAATAATAATTGTAAATAAATAACATAATAATAATAAATAAATATCATAATACTTAGAAATAAATAAAATAATTAAAATAAATAACACACATGTAATAATAATTATAAAATAACAATTATTACAAATAACATATATTATATGATTTTTACACATTCGAATAATTTTTTTAATATTATTAATAAAATAATTACAAAATATATATTAAAATTGATAATGAATAGCAACTAAGAAGTACTGAAAGCTTGCTATGTTCCAAAAACTGAAAATTTCTTCAACGAATTTCATCGAACAAGAAACGAAAAAAAAACATTTTTAAAAAGTAAAATAAATTGAAAATAAACAATTTATAGGAATAATTAATAATATAACACTCATTCTTTTAAAAAAAATATCCTAGTTCTCACCAATGATATTAGAAATATCCATATTCGAAAATAGCATTAAATAAAACAGAAGACTGAAATATAATTTGAATCCGGATTGCAATGAAAATGGTTAAATTGTAAAAGAAATAGAAATAAAATCGTCTGAAATTAATAGGATTACTGCGGGAACAGAACCAATAAAAATTATTCCTAATATACGTTATCTCCATGGCAACCACATCACCAGACAATAAAAATATCAAGGTAACCATGATTGTAATGTTATCGCCCATCTTGGCGAACATAAACGACAACTTGGTGCGTTGCCCTGTGATATCAAACTAGCAGGAATTTTATTTTCATTGCAATGCAATTTCTTTAGAAACCACATTTTGTGAATCATTAATCATTCTTATCAAAACTTAACAAGCAAATAACCATTACATTAAATTGCAGAGTAACTGATAGCTCAAGAAAATAAATTTATGGTCAAGTGTGTTGTTTTTTCAAAATGTTAGTTGCAGCAAACAAGAATATAAAAGTATATTTAAATGATCTCAAGAAAATTGAGTTTATTGTTTTACCAATAGACCAAGTGACAAAAAATTAATCTGAATAGAAATTATATCACAATTTCTAGGAGCGATGAAAATCTGACTGTGTTTATATATATATATAAATATATATTTGTAACTCTTTAAATGTTATATTTTATATAAGAGCTAATATTAGAAATAATTAAAGATTAAATTAATATTTATGTTTAATATAATATTTATTGTGAAAGCTTGTTTTCCTTTGATATATTTTTACAGATGTAACTAAAATTCTTCTATGTGCTGCTCAGGCTACACATGAGCAGGTTCCTCCAGATGTAAGTTTTAATTCATATTTTACTTTTATTAATCAAAACTATTAATGTCTTTTTTGTTCTTTATTGTATCAAAGGGTGGGAAACTGAGAAAAATTTATTTTCCAAATAGAGAGATGCCCTTTTATTTGTAATTTCCTGTGATTGTAAAATAATATTTATTAAACATATTTTGAATGTCTAAAAACATTGCATAGAAAATAGCTTTTTATTACAATGTAAGAATTAAAAAAATTGATACATTATAATAAAGTTAAAAATACATTGATTTGTTGAATATTTTCCTTGCATTGGTAGTGTCACCTCCTGGTTTAATAGAGAAAATTTTAAGATTGTGAATATCTAATGAAGCAGTTCTAGAAACATTCTCTGTAAATAATTCTACCACAGTTAAAAATGGTTTGAGAAATAATATGAATCATGTAATGTTATACATCATTTTATATTTAATTACATGTGTAGTGATGTTTTGTGAATATAATCAATGTCTGAATATAGTTTGTTAAATGATGCAAAGTGTCTTAATGATTGAATTATTTTGGATTATCATTATGAAAAGGTGTTCGATAGGGTTTGCAGTCCCGGGGTCCGATTTTTTTTCTTCAAATCCCGGGATTAAATTTTTGTTTGAATTATATTTTGAAATTTTTTTCAGAGTATTGTGAATCTGGTATTACATTTAATGTATATTATTAATTTTTTTGTACTGTATACGTTTAATGTCAGTTTTCTTACCTGTTGAACCTTGAAGATTTCGAGGCAGGTGTGTATGTTAAACCATGAAATTTCTCTTATTTTCTCTTACCCATTTTCTCTTATTTTCTTCTGTAACTTTCTGTCCATCACAAGTGGGTTCAGAAAATGGACATTTCTCCCACCCTCAGGATTTCCGGTGTCAGTTAACTTGGACAGAGGCAATTAGAATTTTTGGTAGATATCTTTTCAGCCCCGGAATTCCGAAACCCCAGGATCCCTGTTTTTTTCCAATCCAGAAATCCCGGGATTAAAATAACTAATTCCAAGATTTAATTTTTGTCTAAATTATATTTAAAAAAAATTTTTCTAAGAATTTAATTTTTTTAAAAATTTGTTTTGTTTATGAAATATGTACGTAGAATTTTTTTGTGCAATTATAAGTGCTATAGGTAAAAAAAAATTATGCACAGCTCTCATTTCTGATATGGGAGAATGTTGCACAGATCTAAGTGGCTCACTGCAATGTTTACTCAATAATATAAGCAACGTCTCAAGAATAGATTTTGTCAATTAAATGCCGTTAATTAATAGCGGACGTGTTTGGAAGACTTGAGACACTTCAAATCCCATTGCATTACTAACAGCTCATGTAACTGGATCTTCAATTTCAAATTGATTCACATTCTGATTCAATAACTGGATCAATTTATACATACAAAAACCATTAAATGTAGCAGAAGAACTAAATAAAGTTAGCAAAGAGGTATATGCACCAATGCAGTTTGTTAGATTTGAGACACTGTCATCAAAAATTCAAAAAGAAATGTCTCTTTTCTGAAAATGGAGAGAGATGTGGTGATTACCTAAAAAGAACATACTCCTATTTAATGATGATACCTACTAGTAAAGAATCCAAATGTGCATTTTCTTCAGCAGGACAATTTGTAACAAAAATAAGAAGCTGTTTCAACGATGAAATGCTGGAGGAGCTGTGTTTTTATAAGCTTATTTACAAAAACACAAGAAATGAAGAAATGCTTTTTTTTTAAATTTCATTTTGTACTATTTTTATTTGTTTCTTATCATGAATTAATTTTTTTACTTGTGTTTCATTAAAATAATATTAAATTAATTTTTAATTATGTCTTCAATTTTGTTATGCAATTTCAACTGTGCTTATATGTAAGTATCCTAATTCCAGGATTTGGATAATGTAATCCCAGGTTTGCAAACCCTAGTGTTTGGCATTTTCAACTAAGGTATGCAAATTCCTTGGATGGACAAGCCAACCATGGAAAATAAGAGGAAGAGGAAAATTGATCCTCTGTCATTTCTTTTCTGAGCCACACATTGATTGGTTGGCCAGCTGCTTTGATGTTGTTATGTAGTTTCCTGATTTTAATTTAAAATAAATTTTTAGTTAATTTTACTTTCTGATCTAGAATCCACACTTATTTCTATAGGTGTAGTAAGATGTTTATTGAAAGTAAGAGTTACAGCTGCATTGTATTTGGTATACAGATATAGCATGATTGAATGATAGACAATTCTTCTCTCTCTCTCTCTGGAGTAGTTCAGGTCTTTTATATTAGCCAATCTTTCTTTTTGTGTATTCACCTTTTCATTAAAATTTTCATTTCTAATATACACCTTTCAGCGATCATTGTTTTGGACACCTTTGCATAATCAAACCTCTATGGTGTAATTCATGGGTTCTCAACGTGGGCGATAACGCCACCTAGTGGGCGTTTGAGGCTTTCAGGGGGGTGTTGAGATTGCACGGAAGGACTTGGAAAGATTAACCAAAAAAAAAGACTAAAAAAACACGCTGATTATGTACTAACAAAAGTAAACTTTAATGCTGTTTACCTTATGTTGATTGTATGTATTTAAATCATTCCTATATCACATGTACAAAAATCCACATATTTCGGTTGTATGGGAAGTGGATGAAAAACTTAAAAGATTACATTACATTCAGACCTACATTAAATTGAATGATTTAGTGCATTTTAATTTCTGTAGTGCACATGTTGTCTTTGTGAGCAGTAGGAAACATGTTTTGTCCACTGCATTTCATTACGTATATTATCCAAGAAATATAATTAAATATGTTAACTAGGAATTAACGTGATTCTTTAAAGGCTGAAACTGTCAATTTATATTTATTTTGAAAGCAATAGTTTATTATGAATTGCTTTGTATCATCAAAACCCCTGCCTGTCTTTATAACAGATAATCTAAAAATTTTTTATTCCCCTCTTTTAAATGAAGAAGAAATTCAGTAGTGTTTCAATTCCAACAATATCCTAACTATGACTAAAATATATAATATTACACATTTAAATATATTTGTGGCAATAGATATTCCTGATTCGCAAGTA
Organism: Trichonephila clavata; assembly: GCA_019973975.1. Taxonomy (NCBI): domain Eukaryota; kingdom Metazoa; phylum Arthropoda; class Arachnida; order Araneae; family Nephilidae; genus Trichonephila; species Trichonephila clavata. The sequence continues at coordinate 16,466 of BMAO01003287.1, read as the reverse complement.
AGAAAATTGGGACTTTAGGAAAAAAATGAAATTAAAAAAATATATTCTTTTAGTAATAATATATTTTTTAAAACTTAAATCTTGTTTTCACCATGTATTATGTACACTCTTATTTCTCTAGGGGGGAGAGGGTGGTGTCGAAATATTCATTAGAAAAGGGGCGATATCGAAATATTTATTAGAAAAGGGGGCGATATCGAAATATTTATTAGAAAAGGGGGCGCCAATTCAAAAAAGGTTGGGAACCTATGGTGTAATTGATGCTTGTTGTTAGATATGATCAATTTTCTTTTTGTATCTCTATTCAACCGAAGAACTGTGAAGTTTACAGAGTAAGAAAAAAAAATTGCTAACTATATTATAGCACACCAGTTGAACATTAAAAAAAATTGAATTAATATTTATTAGCCTAAGCAAATAAATCATTTCTATTTCTCAGTTAGTAAAATGTTTCATTTTAATAAATGAAGAAATTACAAAATTACTTAAAAAAAATATCAAATTAGTTCTATTAATTTATTTTGTTCTTAAAAACTGTTTAGTAACTAAATATTTGGTGAAAAACGTATTTTTTATATCTATTTTGTGCAATTTTTTTAATAGATTGATTTACATAACTAGACTGAAAACAACATTTTTAAAATTCAGATTTTTTAAAAAAAGATTATAATATTTTTTTTCTGTATTTTCATTTGTTAACAATTCTCATTAAATTTTAAAATGGTATTAAATTTGACTTCTGTTCTTTTGAAAATTGGTTATGATTGCAAAGTGGTTCTTAGTATTTACATAAATATTTCAAAATTTTTTTCAAGGGGAGGCGATTGACATTTGATTTTTTTTTTTAATTCAAGGAGTAATACATTTTTTCAGGATAATATTTTATTTTTAAATAAATTATTTTTGAATTTTTTTTCTGAATTATTTTACCACTATTAAACTTGATATTTTTAATAATGGATTGTTTTAATAATTTAATTTTAGATAGCTGCGACTTTAATAAAGGAAATCCTGGATAATTTTGTAACTGAAAGGAATTCTCCAGAGGGTATAGCAGTTGGGTGAGAAAATATTGTTTTTTTAAGAATTAAGTAAAAATTTGGTTTTTAATGAAATATTGAATGTGTCATATATATTTTTTAATGTTATGTTTGTCTCAACTATACAGGGTCATTCATAATTCCCTCCGTGGTTTCGAAACGTTATAGTAAAAAAACGAAGACGAATATGAAAAAAAGAAACATATGAAATTATTCCGAAACTATTAAAGTTTTAATTTAATTAGTTGCCGGTAGATGGCAGTAACATCTGTACTGAAGTCAGTTGTAGTAAAGAAAAATGGCGTTTACAGGCGAAGAGAAAGCTTTTTGTGTGTTGGAGTTTGCAAAATCTGAATCAGTGGTGTCAGTTCAACGGGCCTTTCGTAATAAATATCGAAAACAGGGACCAACTGACAAAACAATTCATGTGTGGTACCGGAAATTTAAAGAAACGGGATGCCTATGTGACAGGAAACGAAGTGGTCGGCCTGGTCCATCTGCGGACACCGTAGATCGTGTACGGGAAACGTTTTTAAGGAGCCTGACGAAATCAACCGCTAGCGGAAGCCGAGAATTGGGGATCTCTCAACCAACAGTGTGGCGAATTCTGCGAAAACGTCTTTGTTTGAAGCCGTACAGATTGGGAATGGTGCAAGCGTTGACTCCAGCAGATTGCATTTCTGTTTCACGTTTTGCATTGATGTCCATGAACGTGAAACACTAATGTCGAAATTGATTTTTAGTGATGAAAGCACATTTCACATATGTGGCACTGTCAACCGCCACAACGTACGCATTTGGGGCACTGGAATTCCCCATTCTGTAGTGGAACACTATCAGGATTCCCCAAAAGTTAACGTGTTTTGCGCTATGTCCTCCTCCCGTGTTTATGGGCCATTCTTTTTTACAGAGAAGACCATTACCGGTGTAGTGTACTTGGATATGTTGCAGCTGTGGCTAATGCCGCAGTTAGAGGAACATGAGGATGATTTCGTATTTCAACAAGACGGTGCTCCTCCCATTTTTTGTGTGATGTGCGTGAATACCTGAACTCACACTTACCTCATCGATGGATTGGACGAGCTTCTGAAGATGACGTACCTCTTCTAAAGTGGCCTCCACGGTCACCGAATTTAACACTGTGTGACTTTTTCTTGTGGGGGTATGTGAAAGACCAGGTTTTTGTACAACCTATGCCTCGTTATTTAGCTGACCTGCGTGAAAGGATAACACGTGCTATCAATAACATAGACAGTACCATGTTGAGTAGAGTATGGCAGGAACTGGACTATTGCATTGATGTATGCCGTGTGACCAAGGGTTCACACATAGAACACCTGTAATGTATGTAAGTAAAACTTGAATAGTTTCGGAATAATTTCATATGTTTTTTTTTCCTTCATATTCGTCTTCGTTTTTTTACTATAACGTTTCGAAACCCCGGAGGGAATTATGAATGACCCTGTATTTCAAACAGCATACAATTATATAGCCTCAATCATATATATATGGGAAAATTCAGTGAATTTACATTCCTTATTAAATATTGCTCACAAAATATCATGTCTATAAGTACCAATGTATTTATATGTAATAAATATGAGTACTTGTTTTTAAATAAATTTAAGTATCATTTCCAGTATAAGAGGTGTGGCACAAAAAAAAACAAGACTGGTACAACAAATCATTGTACTTACAGAATCAGTTCTTTGTGACATTATCACCTTCAAACTAATCCCCTTCAGTATCCTCACATTTCTGTATTCAGGACTGCCATTGCTGGTAACAGTCCTGAAATGAGATTTTTAGAATGCCCGTGAAGATGCCCCGTCACAGTACTGTTTTTGTTGGTTAGAAGCTGCTTGACAGATTGGGCCATGTGAGCAGGAATTTTCTGCTACAGCCATCATTCATCACTCCAGAACTGTGGCCTTTTTTTCCTAATTTTTTCAGTCTTTTTAATACTTCAGTGTAGTAGTGTTGATTAACAGTCTGCCCACTGGAAACCCACTCAATCATTTCAATTTAATTAATGTTGAAAAAGACAGTTAATACTACTTTGAATATTGGTTCTGACATCATGCATGCTTTTTGGGGGTATGAGGATCCTGGAGACTTCCACTGCTTTGACTGGCACTTATTTTCTGGGTCATAGGTAAAAATCCATGTCTCAATACATGTTACAACAGATTCCAACAAATTTGTCTCATTTGCAATGTGTTTTAACATGTCCACACACACATTTTTGTGGCACTGTTTTGGTCATCGAACTGAACTTTTTGGAACAACTTTCACACAAATCTTCCTCACATGTAATTCTTTGTTTAAAATGCATTGAACAGCTTCCCTATCCAAGTTAACCAATTCTGTCACTGCACATACATTTAATCTTTCATCACTCCAGGATCACATCACAAACTTTGGCAATGTTTTGATCTGTAATCACTCACCTTGGGCACCCAGCATGTTCATTATCTTCCACACTGTCTCTTCCCTTGAAAACCGCTTATGCCATTCGAAGTTTTAAAGACAAGTTTTTTACCACAAGACAGAGTTTTATCTCCATAGTTAACGTTTTCATCAATTAACATTTGAAATGTTTCCATTACTAATTTCTTATGTTTCACAAAAATTTGATTCGCTGTTCAGTTTTTACATTAGACATTTTCCCAGCAGAATGCAGTTGTAGGTGTTCACTCGATGACACAGTACTCTCAACTGGTGTAATCGGTTAAGTCGAAGCTGGCCACATGGACAGAGGAGATGCATGGGATGACGTCACCAAAACAATTGTTTCCAATTCCACTCTTTTTCCAAGCTACCCACTTAGTCTTGTTTTTTTATGTCACACCTTGTAAATATTATTATAGAAGATTTACTATTTCTCGATCATGAATTCAAATCAGTTTTATAATAGTTTTTTTTATGACTTTTCTGATTTGTTAAAATTTTTGTGTAAGAGTACATAAAAAAACCCATTAGAAATCCACAAAGAAATATGTTTTTAAAATTATGGAAAAATTACTTTTAATATATTTTTGTGTAATTGTTATATATCTATTGAATTAGTTTAATCCAATAATATTTGTTTGCTTTCTCTGTAGTTTTTTTTTACATATTGTCATGTTGGAAATTATTGCAGTTTCAAATAAACCTGCTTGTATTATGTATGGAAATGAAAATTGATATTCTCATGAGAGAAATTTTGAGTCCCCCCCCCCACACACAATGGGGCTACATTTCTGCAATGTACCTTTGCAGACACGGCAAGTCCCCAAATGTGAGAGTCATGCGGTCTTGTTACCAAATTTGCACGCCAAATTAGTTTTTAATACAAACTTTCGTTGGATGCTAAATATTGCTGTGATTTTATTTTGCTGAGAGTACCAGAGCCAAATTAATACTCAAGAGATCTTTTACGTGCCACATAATCATTGACATGCAGGCCTACGATTTTCTCATCCAGAAAATTATAGATTCCAGCCGGGGTCGAACCCGCAATCTTAGGCTTATGAAGTGGGCACACTACCTATAAGCCACCAGAGCCGACATAAATTTTGAGTTTGATTTAAGTAATTTGATAATTTATCAACATAATGTCTTGTAGTTTATCCTAAATTTGAACACGTTTTGAGGTTGGTGGTGGTGGGAAATGTTTGAAATGTCCTTGAACTTTAAAATATTTTATAAATGGGAAATTTCTTTTTTTTACTTTAATAAATGAAGTTAAACACTTCTTACACAAGCTTACCAATGTAGAAGAAAAGGCGTGGAATATATTTAATGCAGGAAACAAATTGGGTTTATTCAAATAGAAACAAAAAAAAACTATGTTACTTTTCTGTAAGATAAAGTTAAGGTGTAATATAATATTGGAATGTATTTTCATTCTGAAAAAGTGTGTTCAATTTATGTTCTGGTTTTTAGCATCATCTAAAGGCAGCCATAAATTTATTTAAAAAATTAAAAAATTCTCAGAAAATTGAATTTTTATTTAAAATGAATAATCAAAGAAATTTGATGTTTTAAAAGACATTGATGGAGATCAGTGACATTAAATATTTTTAAATACATATAGTTTTAATATATTTTAAAAATTTGCAGGATATATATTTTGCTAAATGCATAGTTTGAGCTATCTAAAATAATGCATCATTGATTGGCAAAGAAAAGTGAAGTCAAGTGACACACACCCAACATTCTCTCCTAAATAAACAAGGTAAAATTTCAGGGCCCCTATGGATAAAAGCTTTATGAAGTCTTAAAAAAATATTCAGGGGAAAATTTTAAAGTCAGAGCTTGAGCTTCCAAATTTCACTCATTGATAATAAAATATGATAACTTGTAACCAAAAAAGAAGAAATGTACAACAGAAATTGTATAAATAAAAAAAGTTATTAAAATTTTAAGTCTTAAATTCAAGTAACTTTTGAAAAATCTTTAAAAAAAATTTGATAAATTATTAAGTTAAAGAGTGTTAAATGTGCACTTTCTTATGATGTAAACTTTTAATGATCATGATGATGAGAAAGAGGTGCAGAGCGTTTAACCATTCTGTCCATAAAAATGTGTCAAAATCAGCTTTTTTTCCCTTCCTTTTTTAAAAGCATTATTTTGAAATACTTACACACACCATATCCTGGTGAAATAAATAGGTGTGCTTGATCCCAGAAATGTTTTTTATTTGTTCTTTAATATAGAGGAAAGAATGGCCATTTTAAAAACAGGAATAATGATGTTTCTTTTGTAGTTCTTGGGAATGTGCACCATAGATGACATTACAGGGGAAGGACACCTTTTTTAAAATTTTTTTTAATGAATATCTCTTTTTAACTGAATTGCTATTTCAGAATTTAAATACTCAAAAGAGTTACTTAGATTATTGCTCATCATTTGACACTCAGAACATTTCTGCATTCAGTGGTTTATTGAAGGAAAGCTTCCATGCATTTGATTCCTTTCAAATTTTTATACATTTGGATAAGTATAAAGTGTGTTTTGAGAGAGGAAAGTTTTCAAATGATAAATGATTATTTTTGCTATGAGGAGGAAAGTATGATACAATAACTGAATATTTTTAAATCCATGGATCCTATATTTTTTTGCAAATTCATGATGAATATGTTTTGTAGCTGTTATTTTTCTTGTTTGAAAAAGATCATAGGTTAAATCCAAAACAAAAATCACATGGGTTGTCAAATTAAAGGTTTTTCATTAAAAAAAAATATTGTTATTCAATAATCTTAGAAATTTTGTAGATATATTGCAGTTTTCCTTTGACTATTTTCTGTGTAAATATCCAAGAGTCTTATTCAAAATACACCAAACCAGACTCAACAGTTGTTCCATTTTCTTAAATCATATTTAAAATCCTCAGCATGAAGTTTTAACCTTTTGTTTTAGAGGAAAAAAGGTAACTAAATACATTTTTAAGTGATAGAATATGCAGTTAGAAATTCCAATTATATTAATACTGTCTTTATTCAGAAATAAGTTATCAAAAATTTAGCCTTAACATGATTTTTCAAGATGAATACTGTGCAAACTTTAATTAAGATTGCAGCCAAAAATGTGTCAGACATTATAAAATAAATACCTTATCAAAGTTCACACACACATTAATAATAATTAGACTTGACAGTGACTGATTTTAATCTTTGATATTCAATGTACCACATGTTACAGTAGATAACATGTTACAATGAACAACTCCAAACATATTTATATGTGCAGTCGTCCCCAGATTTAATGAACCCCTATTTAATAAATAATAAACCCTAAATTAAACGAATTATTTCAGCAGCTGAATTTTTTAAAAATTTGTATTAGAAAAAAATCAGCTTTTTTTTCAAATTACATATCTTTTTTGTCTGAAACAGAAAAAGTCATTTCTTGGAAGCAAATTTGAACAGGAAAGGGTGAAGACCATTATTAGACTTGTAGGTTCAGATAATTAATCATGAATGTAACCTATCATGCAAGTCTTGAGTGGGACAGGAAATTCATTTCTTATCTCATCCCAATCCACAATGTAGGGGATATTTTAACAATTATGATACAGTTGATGATGGACTGCCTATGTGCAACTGCAGTTGAGGAAATTGCTTTATCGAAGCTAATGAATAGTGATTCTAATGCAGAAATTGATAATAAAACTCCTATCAAAATTGTTACATTTTCTAATGTTTTACATTGTATACAATTGGGAAAACATACCTCTCTCTTATGCAGCAGGATGTAAATGATACTGTATTTTCTTTGCATAGAGTCAAAAAAGAACTCCTTCAAGGTAGGAATCAAAAAGATTTTCAAATATTTCTTAGTCAGTATTTTAAAATTTCTAATTAACTGGTATGTAATTTCTAACTATGTATGTTTTTTGTGTAGTTGCTTATAGAATTTCGAAAAGGTTAGTGCAAAAAATGTGTATTTTGTTTGGACCCTGATATAACGAAAATCCTCCAATTAACGAACAAAATTTTCTGTTCCAATGAATTCCTTTAATCAGGAGATGTTTATTTAAAAACCCCATAAGTTGAATAAGAAGTTATAACCACATATATATCTTAAGCAATCAACATGCATTACTGCAACTATTAATGCAAGAAAAGTGCAGTACAAAAAGTAAATAAAAATGAGAAGCAGCCATATTTTGAAAAAGAATTGTAATATTAGCATTTCTGAAAGAGATAAATCAAATCTCTTTAGCCTAGAATTACTGAAAAAGACAAAATATGTTTAATTATGAAAAACGATTTACATCAGAAGACTTAGAAATAGCACTGTAACCAAACCCATGTTGCTAAACTGAAAATGTAATTTTCAAAGAATACTTTTAATGATGATATATTCGATTAAAAATTCTAATTCCATTTCAAGGTATAAATAAATGGGTGAATACAATCATAAATATTATTTTAATATAAATATGAAATAATCCTAAAAAAAAACTGTATGAAACAGAAATATTTATAACATCATTTGCCCTTATATCTCAGTTGGAAGTTCTCTTTAGAATAATAATTCTATTCTATAAAAAACTAAAGAGAACTTCCAACTAATGGGAGATATAAGGGCAGATCATGTTATGAATATTTCTGTTTCATACAGTTTTTTTTTTTTTTTTTTTTTTTTTTTTAGGATTATTTCATAATTCTATTCTATTATTATTCTAAAGCGAATTTCAAAAAAACATCTTCAAGGTGCACACCATCATGACCAATAATTTTGATGTACCAGATATGATGCATCTGAGTTGTTTAACTTTTGTACTTGGTTGTAAACATGCACAGACTCTTTTTTAAAAATTAGTCTAGATGTTTTTTTCTTCTTTTAAAATAGCATGTAAAATTATTGTTAACTTTTCATTTTAGAATAAATGCTATCAGGGAGATTTGTTCAAGGTGTCCTTTAGCTATGGATTCAGAATACTTGGATGATTTAGCACAATATAAAAAATTCAAAAACAAAAGTATGTGATTCAGCAAATTGTTTCCTACCATTTATATGTATTTTATCCTGTAATATTAAATTAAAAATAATTTTTAAAAAAATAATTTAAGTTTTTGTGTTTTTACTGATCATAGAGACTTTCCTTGTTTTTTCCTAAAAGTAAATAAATGAATTGTCAAATTGTATAGTTGTATTTATTGTATAACAAATTGAAATTTGTATTAAATTTTTAATATTTTATTTTAAAAATGTATAGCATAAAATTTTCTCTTGTTATTTTAAGGTGATATGACCAATTCATTCATAATACTAATATATTCTCTTAAGGAAACGAATTTTTCATGTAGTTATTTAAAAACTTTATTTTAGTTGTATAAGTGTTACTTTGCTCTGTTAAAATTTGAATTTTTTTTCATAAGAATATTAAAGAATATCACAAATTATAATAACAAAAATATTATTATGTTGTTATCTTTGAGCATGCATGGTCACAGTAATTGTTTGAGCATGCACAGGAACAAAACAAAAACAAATATTTTTTTGAGCATGCTTGACCAAGTTTATTTTGTTTGAACATGTAGGGGAACAGTTTTCCACTATTGGATACATATGACATTTGACAATGTTTCTTGATTTGAAAAAATTGGTCAACAGCATAATACATAAGTGCCAATTTTTATAATAGCATTAAAGATTAATTTCTTTTGTATTTCCATGCAGTGTAGCAAAAAGATCCAATTTTTTCCTGTAAAAATATTATGCATTGTAATGTTATAATATTGTTCTCTCTGTTACTTGAGAATTAGAACTGCTTCTATTCTTTAGTAAAAGAAATTGTTTAATTTGTTTTGCATTCCAGGGTATTGATATTGTGTTCAGTTAAATGTTATTGAACAGTTAGCAAAATTATTTAATATTTTAAAAGTATGAAACAGATTTTTTTTTTTTTGAATGTTTGAATCTAGTGGTAAATGGTTTTGATATATGTTTTTGAAAATTATTGAGAAAATTTTTTATTTTTTAGATGTGACTGAGGCTGCTAAATCTATAATCAATTTATTCCGAGAAATTAATCCTAAGATGCTGAAGCGGAGATATAAAGTATGAATTTTTTTATGAATGTGTTTTGAAATCTGTTTTTTTACTAATATTTCTTTTAGGTAATTAAATTTTTAAGCTAAATATACTTAAAAAATATGACATTCATCTTGAAATATATGTTACAATTGTTGTTTAATTGATGCTTAAATACTACAGAAAGTAATACTAATGTATTTAACATCCAGATGTAAATTATTTACACTTTTATTTATGATAAAAATTATAATATTTGCAAGCAACAGGCAGCCCTTTGCTTATTAATCGCATGTCAATCAAACTTGGCAAAATATTGGTGATACAGCTAAGTTGGTGACCCTTTTTGGCTTCTTGGCTAACATAAGGATGCTTCAGGAGAATTACTGGAGAAATCTATTAGCATCACAATCTAAGACACAAGCAGATCTTTTGGGAAATAGCTGGAAGGCAGCCATGCAGACTATAAATAGGATTCGCTCGCTGAAATTGAGTCAATGTTTTTTTTCCTGCTGTTGAAGAATTCACTAGTGAGTAGTTGCTTGCAAATAAACTTTCCATGCTTGTATTTTTAGACCAGAGGTGGTCAACCCAGGGGCTGTTTGACCCAAAAGATTCAATGCATTGTACAAAATACAAATATTTTGTGCAATAATTTTGTTTTTAGTAAAGTGTTTTATAACAAATAAATCCCATAACAATTTTTATTTTATCATGTTTCCTCTATTTTAATCCAATAAATGTTTGTAAAGGGTTCAAATATAATATAGAGATATATTTTTATATGCAATTCACAGGATTATAATGTTTTTCTGAAATGGCCTGCAAGTTCATTTGGGTCAGCCACCCCTGTTTTAGACACTGATAGTTGTGTCTGAGTACTGAAGAAGGTGTGAAAACCTTCTAGGACTCATTGTGCAAATTTTAATGTTGTATCCTACATTTTAAGAATTGTTTTTGCACAATAAATTTTCATTGCTCTTAAAGAATTGTTTTACTTTTTAAACTGATAGCATAAAATCCATAAACCCCAATCTATGTAACTATATATATACAGTGAAAAATTTTTAACATGAAACTGAGGGGACTGAAATATTTTTTCATATAACACAAGATATTGCACAAAAATATATATTCAACAAAAAAAAAAGGTTTATTAGAGTATAAATAATTATGCAGATTTATGTATTTATGAAAAACAGTGATGTAACATACACCCCTGCAAACCTGCATCGTGGGAGCCAGGATTTTAGCAGGCCCAAATCCTGATATAATCTTTTGTAAGATCAGGACTGGGATCCAAAACCTTACTTTCCAGGAGAGTCCCAGTATTCTCCATTATGCAATGCATATATGCGTGTATTTAATAAAAATCAATGAAGCAAATACATTCACAGAAACTTAATGAAATTTAATACAAAATTTGTAAGCAAAACATTTATTGGATTTTTAGAAAATAATCTGGTATTTTTCTTTGCATTGCATGTTTTAGCATCAAATTATTCGATAAGGTCCATTTTGTTATTCATTTCACCATTGGAATCTGTGTCTAAATAAATGTGCATACTTTTCATGGTGTTCCTAATTTCAGATAACATGGAGACAGGAGCTGCATTATTCATTTCATTTTCGTCGTCGGAATCTGCATCAATGATATTCTTTGAACAAACTCCAAAATGTCCATAATTTCACCTGTGCACACATTATCATCGTCTTCTGCAATGAATTCTGATGATACAGTAGGATAGATGAATGAAGCAGAAACTTTCTCAAACATTTCATGAAGTGTTGGCTCAATTTCAGTATCCTACTTCTCCAGAAGGGAAATCTTTTTATGTTAAGTGGGAAAAAAATGCATGTAAATACATAGTACATAGTGGGACCATTGTATAAATTTTGAGTTAACTGATCTTTCCTCTGAAGTAATTTCTTGTTGAACATATTTCACTGTATATATATAATTATAATTTGGCAACTCTCAAAATTTTAAGTATATATGCTAATAGAAGGGAAATTTGTAATAGGAAAATGTGCATTATTATGTACCATTTACTGCGCTGCAAAATTTCTGTTAGATTTTAATGAATGCATTCATTTATATATTCAAATTTGTCCTAAATAATTTTTTCTTTATAATCAAAAGGTTACATTTTTAAAACAAATTCTACTTATATTTAAAATAAAATTTAAATCTGAATTTTAGGGGTGATTTTTTTTAAACCTACAATGTTCAGAGACACCTGTAGCTCAATCTAACAACCGCAATGGCACCAAACATGGAATAGAGACTAATGGTGACATGAAAGGAAAAATTAAGGGAAAAAAGAAAATTAAGTTCCAAAAACCACCGATTGGAGTATTTATGGTGCTTTGCTGTAGAGAACCAAACCGAAAATTTACATAAAAAAAATATTTGAAATCAATGTATTTCACATGTGAACACCATGCCAGTAATTTGGGCTATAAAACATGCAGAAAGCTCCGAAGAATACAGGGTGTGTTTTTAAGTGACATCCTTCAGATCCACCTCGATCCTATAGCTTGATGTAAGAATTGCAATATTGCCAAATAGATAAAGAACACATGGGAAGTAGGATTCCGGGGAAAGTCTTTAATTTCAAAAATCGCCTTGGGTTATTTATTGCATTGTATAATTTTAAAATGTATTACAGTAAAAAGAAAACTTAACACATAAAAAAATTAAAGTACAATGTTATGCTTTATTTATTACATTCAAGGTAACCACTGTTCTCTGAAACTGTACCGTTTATTCTCTGCCCAACATTCCTATGAGTGCATGCAATATGTCACAAGGAATATTCCACATTGCCTGCAATGTGGAAGCCTTCAAGACACTTAAGTTTGTAAAACCACTAACTTTAACTTTTGATTTTAAGTAACTCTGGAACCAAAAGTCGCCAGTGGAAATGTTTATATCCAATTGTCATGCTGCACTACCAGTGATGATCTGCCAATAAATGCAGTTGCCACATCTGTTATTTCTTTTGATATAGGCATGCATACTTTGCCTGAGCAAATTTCAGTGATTTTATTTCGTCTAACTTCTTAATCATTATCTTTGAAGATAATTAGCATTAGGGAATGAAGGTTCCTTATGTAGTTTCTGTTGGATCTAAGCTTAAGAAGGCTGTGGATGTATTGCACTGATTCAGGTAATACAGCTTTGCCTTTAATGTGTGTTTTGGTAATGCAAGTTACCTGTTCACTTCAGCTCAGAATACTATTTTTCCAAGCTGCCTTTGAGTTTTATAGCCTAAATTATTTGTACTGTTGGTCACATGTAAAATCATTTGCTTCCATATCTGTTTTTAATATAAATTTTCAGTTAGGTAAGCAACAGCAGCACCGAAAATACCCCTATCAGTAGTTTTTGAAACTAAATATTTTTTCATGGAATCCTGTTTTTTTTATGTATTATTAGTTTCTATACCAAATTTGTTGTAATTTCTAGTGTTAAATCGAGCTACAGGTAGCTCTGAAGATTGTAAGTTTAAAAAAAACACACCCTTTATCTTTCAAAGTTGTCTACATGTTTTATATCCCAAATTACTGCAGTGATTGTAGCATAAGGAAAATATTTGCTTTCATACCTGTTTTTTATGTAAATTTCAGTTTGGTAAATGACAGCAGTGTCATAAATATGTGTATCAGGTTTTTTTAGAACTAATTTCCCCTACAGAATCTTGCTTTCCATGTCATCTTTAGTCTCCATGCCAAATTGGCACCATTGTGGTTGCTAGATCAAGCTACAGGTGTCTCTGTGAATAGTGTTAGATTAAAAAAAGCACCCTATGCATTATGAACAAAAGAAATGTATTTCTAAATTTCTGATTTCAACATAATAGATAAAAGGATGTATATAGTCAGACCTCCCTTTAATGAAGTCTCTAAATTCCCCCAAAAAAAGTTTGCAGTATGGAAAATTCATTAAAAAAAGGATTTATTGTTAAATATACTTTAGAAACCACATAAAACATTCTAAACTCATAAATAGTATGTATTATTTAAAAAAAGTAATTATTCTCACTTTTTTTTGGAAATTAATATTTATTCATTTTATATCTCTTACTGCATGAAGAGGGGAGACATTGTCCAGGAATGCACTGCATTTTTAACTTTAGAAAATAATTTTGTATTAAAATTAATGAAGTTTTTAACAACATTTTCTAATTTAAAGCCTGCCTATAAGTAACCCTAAAGGTACATTATTTTAAAACTAGTAATTTTTTAAGCATACACTACCAATACATTCTTAAAAATTTAACAATTGATAAAATATGTTAGTTTTATTTAAGTTTTTTGTTGCAAAATTTATTTCTATTTCATTGCTCCAGGTGTGCTAGGCACCTGTTAAAACCAGTTCAAGTTCATTGATCACCATAAAATGTGTTAAAAAGAGGAAATAATTTGAAAAATGCTCTGAAATGTTTTAAAAATAGGCCGAAAAAAATCAAATCTCAAAAGAAAAAGTATGTTAAATAGAAGTAATTATTTTAAGAAGGAAATAATAAATGTTCTTGGTTCCAGGAAAAAGTACTGGTTCGTTATGTGGAGGTTTTAGTGTGTATGGAGTGAAATTTGCATTTTAGCAGAATGAATTCAAGTGCTAACAAGACAATCGTATTTATTGGCAAAATGCACAATACTTAAGAAACAATTATCTATTTTATATTGGTTAACAACATCATTTAATTTTTATGGCTGTTTTTATTACTTACATGATTGGTGTTGCCGCTCTGGCTCGGGTACATTGTCTGTGGCTTTTCTTCATTTTTGCATGTTCTTGCTGCTGTTCTAGTAATTTGTCACTGCATGCATGTCACTTCATTGTGTGCTCTTTCAGTCACATTTATTAGAAGTTGCTGCCATCTGATGAAAGCGAGTGTGTCCAGAGAACTGTCTTTCACACATGCATTTATTAAATGGCACAAGTACAAAAAAAAATAATTTAAATAGAATGTTACAATTAAATCCTTTTGTTAAACTTAAATCATGCTTCAATTTGTTTCAAAGGGTGACTCATAATTGTAATATTACGCCTTTTTATAGATTAGACCTACTGAAGCAGTTAAAGAATTAAATGAGAAGAGTTTGAGTATGGAGCTTTGAATGCCAAGTCTTACATTCCTGGCACAGAAGTTCTGCCTATTAATCCTTCCACTACCATTGCTGATGATGACAAAAATTGGTTTGTAATCATTGTTTAAGGTGTCACTTATTGTAGCATTTCTCTAATTCCATATTGTTAAGTTCAAGAAATCTTTAAAAATTGGCTGATTATATGTCATCATATTTTTGTATGCACATTTATTGTGTTATTATTTTAATGAGAGCATCCTTTAAAATTGAGTCTTTTTTAAAATTAGTGTACAATTCTACCCGTAAATTTTTGTTGTGAACAACTGTTTGTCCACATTAAAATATTTGTTTATATAATAGTAACATGGGTGCAAAGTTCTTCAAAGTTATAAGATAAGTAGAGTTTCCAAAAAATGTTTATTTTGTGTTTTAATTTACATTTTTGAGAAATTTCAATTTAAAATAAATATTTTAATGTGGACTATGTGTAATATTAATATGTGGTTAATGTGTAATATTTAAACTATGTATTCTAGTCCCATAGCTAAATGCTTCTAATTTAGCTGGAACAAGAATTTAAACTGCATTAGAAGCAAAAAGTTTTAGTGTGCTTTTTAATTTTTATACCAGTATTCCTGAAGTGACCCTCTAAATATGTTTGTATTTATTTTGATGAAAAGGTTAGTATTTTGGTTACACCCAGATTTTATAGAGAATAAATATTTTGGAATTTTCCTTATTTGAAATTGAAAAACCTAAATTGTGTTTCAAAACTATATAATTTTGTAAAATTTTTTATAAAGCTCTACAATAACTAAGTTTAATCTTGCACATTTTCCTTTATGTAATTTTAAAAAATTTACTTGTGATTTTGCTAGTAAAATTTTCTTCTTTATTTATTATCTTTTTGTAGGACTGTATGTTGTAGAGAAAAAGAAAAGATAAAAACCTATTTAATTGTAATATTTATACAAGAACTTATGTCGCGTGTAATCATATTAATAGCTACAAATTTTTGGAATTGGTTATATTGTGATATATAGGCATTATAGATTGCAGATTCTTTCTTCTCTTTCTCAAAGCTCTTTCCATTGGGTAGTCATATGTTGTATGCCATTAGAAATGTATTAAAGTATTAGCTGAATTCTGTTACATAAGATTAAAAAACTTTTACTACTTATTTTCTTTACTGTGGTAGTTTTTACTTATATGCAATCTTAATGGAATTTATGTATTATGAAAGTACTGAAATAAATATTTAATTTTTTAGTAAATTGTTTAAATTTAGTGTACAGTTAATTATATTTTATAATGTACTTTTGTTAAGTTTTGGAAAACATATATAAAACTTAATAGGCACATTCTGTTAATTTATTTTTCATGATCAGTGTTATTTGACCATGTGACTCGTTACTTTTATGATATTCAATGAATATGTATTATATATTCAAATAAATATTTTTCTCTTTTAGTGGAAGATGAAAAAGCTAATGATAGTGATGGCTGGATTGATGTTTCTCATTCAGAAGATGAAGTATATTTTGATGAAGAGGAAGGAAAATGAAGGATGAAAAAGAAGAAAGTGGAGTTGAAAAAGAAGAAAGTGGGTTGAAAAAGAAGAAAGTGGAGTTGAAAAGAAGAAAGTGGAGTTGAAAAAGAAGAAAGTGGAGTTGAAAAAGAAGAAAGTGGAGTTGAAAAAGAAGAAAGTGGAGTTGAAAAAGAAGAAAGTGGAGTTGAAAAAGAAGAAAGTGGAGTTGAAAAAGAAGAAAGTGGAGTTGAAAAAGAAGAAAGTGGAGTTGA
>BMAO01003286.1:0-108536 GCA_019973975.1 Trichonephila clavata | reverse complement strand
CGTAATTTTCCGCACCGGTTCAGATCTATTGTTGTGTGAAACTGTGCAAGTAGTCTATTGGTTAGTGCTTCGAGCTCTTGGTTTTCTTGTCTGATTGTTTTATTTCAAACTTCGTTAGATTAAAAATGAAGCAAGTTTTAAGAATTGCTAAACTTTCTAGTAATGCTAAAATCCCAACTAAAGGTTCTAAACTTGCGGCTGGTTATGATTTATATAGGTAATGTGAGACATGGTCTTTTGTTCATACGGTAGCACAATCTGCGCATATTTTGTCCTCTATGCTAACATTGTCTTCAAATTTACATTTAATACTATCTGACCTTCTGTTTATTTTACAGTGCATATGACTATGTTGTGCCTGCTCAAGGAAAAGTTTTAGCTATGACCGATATTCAAGTTCAAGTACCTTCTGGTCATTATGGAAGAGTTGGTATGTTGATTTGTTTTTTGAAATATTTCTTAATTTAGTTCATTTTAGAAAATTTCTGCAACAATGAAAAACAGTTACTTTTTATTTTCCTTTCATAAAAAAAGTTGTTTCGATTTCCTGCGTTTTCCTTTCAATTTTACTATTTGCTATTTTAGAATTTAAACTGTAGATTTCCTTGTTTAAATCACACTTTATATCTGTTGGATTCATGCTTCTTTTTTAAAATATACTTTTTAATGATATAAAGCTACATGTTTCATAATTTTAAAAAATTAATTTATACTCTGAATAAAAGGCTGGAAATTTTTTCTTGTGATTGTAATATTAAAATGTTATGAAGTATATTGGACTATAAACTTGGGGGAAAAAATGTTTTTATTGTAGTACTTTATCTTTATTTAATTATGTAATAAAATTGCACCTAGATTACTTCAATTAAATTTTATATAGTTTTCAACTGTAAAATTTGATGTGCAAGATTATTTCTATTTCCTCTTAAAAATATTTAAAAGTGAATGAAATATATAATCTCAGAATATTCTCTTTCCCCCTAGCTCCAAGATCTGGATTGGCTGTAAAAAATTTCATTGATGTTGGAGGTAAAGTATTTTACATTATTACTGCTGAAAATATTTTATCCTTTTTTGGTTCTTGCTATAAAATAGTTAAATTATTTCTTTGATATTGCTTAAAATTTAAAAAATTTATTTGTTAATAGTGTTAACTTCATCTACTTTAAAATATTAATAAGGAACTGGTAATGATAGAAGCCTAAGGACTTGGAAAGTGCCTAATCATGTGTAGAATTTTGAGGAAGAGTAAAAGTTTATTGTATAATTGAATCAATTTACAAAATACATAAATGAAAAAAATCACATTTACCGAACAAACCATGAAAAACTAACTTGTGTAGATCATTTATGTGAAACATTTTCCCCTTAAGTTTCATGTCATGTGAAACAAAATCATTAATTTTATGAAAAATTCTTATGTTGTGATCCTGAAATTATAGATGTAGAAAAGTTAAATGGGGGTATAGTTGAATTTCTTATAGTGAAAATATAACAAGTTTACATTATTCTCATTGTGGTAAGAATTTCATGTTGATGACCAAAAAAAAAAATTCTTGACTGCATCATATTTTTAAAATTTTAACGAACATCATTCTCTATGGTGTCTGATTGTAAAGTATGATGTTAATTTGTGAAATCAGTAGTATAAGAAATTATAAAATCAGCTGTAAAAAAAATCATTAAAATTTTAATTTTCTCGTTTTTTAAGTATTTATCAGTTTTTTTAATCGGAACTGAACAAGATTAAAATATCTGTGTGTTAATTTTGGTTCAATATATCTTCAGTCATTTGTAACTGAAATCTAATTTTCAATGTTTTCTAATTTAACTTCAACCATATAATTATATTTTTGTTTATGATAGTTATATCTTCAATACAAATAAGAATGTACATAAAATTATTCATTCAGAACAGAACTGATATATTTTTTGTTGCTGTTGTTGAACTGGAAAGAAAATATTACAGTTCGAAGACCTGGTATATGTATTTTTATTTTCACGGGAATTAGCACAATCTACATTTTTTTTTATTAAACCATATGTAAAAGCAGTAATCCCTCTCTCACTAAGAGATTTATTGACATATAGAAATAATAATCAGAACCAGATTTTTTTATGTTGTCTTAATCAGTTGTGTACATCACAGACCTCTCTTGTAAGAGGTGTACATTCTAGAAAACATGCAGACAAAATCACCGAGGGGAATTTCTGATAAAATAAAAATTATTAGTATATATGGGAAGGTGCTGAACCCCTAACCTCCCTCTCTTGTATACATCACTATTCTTAATTAAATTTTTTGCCTTAAATCAACAAATATTTAATGCAGCTTGGTCATGTGTAGCCTTTGTGCCAATTACTAGAGGGAAATGCACCAGTTCCATTTAGAAAAGTCATTTTAAGTTATTAATTTTGGAACATTTTTGAGTTCACTAACAGCATGCAATTAAATTCTGATGTGTATATATTTATATTTACTGAATTTTTTAAATAATTGAGAGTTTGATTTTTTTAAAAAAATAATGTATATGTAAATGGTGAATTGATTCAATTGTTTTAGCTGGTGTAGTTGATGAAGATTACAGAGGAAATCTTGGTGTTGTCTTATTTAATTTTGGATCTGAGCCATTTAAAGGTAGATTTATTTCATATATTTAACATGCATATACATACATATCTGTATTAAGTATTTTATACTTCTAAAATTTCCTAGTGTTGCTTAATAGGTTTATTACAGTTGATAGGTTGTTTAATGCATAAAGAAAGTATAGAAATTTGAAGTGTTCATTATTAATCAAAAAGGCTTGATTGCTAGTCAGTCTTCAAATCGGATCAAAGAGATTTTCGCAAAATGTAGCTGTTGCGACACAAAGCTAGTTCATTTTGATGTATGAAGTAACTTTTCATAAATAATGAATTTTGTTAACTTGCATCAACATTGTTTTTTAAAATGTTGATTCAAATTATTTTAATTTTAACTGTATTTCAATGGGGGGAGTTTATATAATTTTGAAATGTCCTCTACTAGTGGAGGGTAAATAATGAGGATTCTGCTACACTGTTGATCAAATTCATTGTTCATGTATTTTATTATCGAACTGCATTTCTTGGACTCTTATGCCTGAATGTAATCGAACGCTTTTGTACTTAATTCAAGCATTACTTTTTCATTAGTCTTGTAATGAATAAAAAATTGTTCATAGAATCATTTTTCATTTAAATCTGTTTCCCAGATAGTGAAGATAAACACTAGAAAGGACTATTTTTAGATAAAAAATTTCTTAAAGGCTTATTCTTTTTCCTTCTGGAGGCAAAATTGCCAACTTGGCACATCTTTCATTATTTCAAGTAGTGGGTTCAATAACTGGCTTGATTATCATAAAACTTCTTTAAAAACTTGTCATTTTGGTGTGTTATCTAATTAGTTTCCTTTCTTGAATTATAAATGGCAGTAACTGTTTTTAAAAATACAGTATTTATTTGAATATAAGCCACATTATTTTTCCAGTGTTAATGCTGAAAATCGGGTGCAGCTTAGAATTGAAGGCAAAACATTTGTATTAGATGGGGGACATTGAATTTCCAAAAGGAAAAATGTAATTGTCCATTCTGGCCTCTTGTGCAGAAGACTTATCCCATTCTGCAGTTTATCTCCAGTATTCAGTCTATCCTAAACATCGTTGTCTGCTCGTATTTAGGAAATTTTTTTGTATACTTTTTTTTTAATCACCTAAACTTCAAAGGTATCAGTAATATAGCATCAAGAGTTTACTATAACATAAGTATATAAAGGGAGGTGACTTTATATTTAGAAAAAAACAAAAACAGAGCAGCTGTCATTGAAAATTTGAAACAAGTATATGTCAATGGCATAAAAACTTTATATTTTTTCTTGTAAGTGTTCAACAATCTTTATAATAAGCCTTTTATGTTCTGTTTTAAAAAATGTTTCATAACAATTGCATTTGATGGCATAGAAGATGACATTGGGAAAAAAAAGGCGACAATAGTACAAATTCTTAAGTCAGTTGTGATAATGGGAGTGATGAATCATTTTTGAAACATGATACTGACAGTTAGAGTAATTATAGGTTTATGTGTGTATTTGAAAGTTTTTAATACTGGTAAAATAAATTACCTTATTATTTCTCATTTTTTAAAAAACTTCTAAAGTATTAGATATTGATAAAACTTTTACACTATTTTTTTTTTTATCAAATGTGTAGAGAATTGAAAATGCAATTGGATTCGATGACTGTTTAGATTCAAATTTATATGGTATATTGGTATTACTACTGCATTGGCACATTTACTCTTAGCTTTGTCAGTACAATTTTTTGTTCCCCGAGTAGGAAAACTTGAACTTTTCTTTTATCATTGTTTAGAACAGCTGGAGTAATTTATCTTAAATAATATTGAAAGTAAATTGTTTTTAAATGTTCTTAAATGTGGTATCTTGTACTTTTTCCATACTGTTTGCAATGACAATATTTCAAATGTACTCATAAAATCTTTTCAACTAGTCTGATATTTATATTGAATTTTTAGTCGTGAAAGGTGATCGTATTGCCCAGTTTATATGTGAAAAGATCTCCTATCCAGAATTGGAGGAAGTAGAGGTTAGTTTATTACATATTTTCCTTGTCTAACTTTTAATATTTTGTGTTCAGTGTTTAGCAAATTTAATTTGTAAAAAGCTGTGGTTACAAAAATAAATTTAATAGTAAATTGTGTGTGTTAGAAAATTTTTTTCTTTTTAAATGTATAAGAGGAATCACAAATTATTGCTTCAAAAGATCAACAAATTTTGAAATATTGATATCCTCAGTGTGATGACTAGTAAAAAAAATCACACTGTCATGTTTTGCAATGTTTGTTTACATCATTTTTTTTTTAGTTCATTTATTATATGAAATTGAATATATGCCATTTTTTTTATCAGAAAAGTTCTTAGCAATCCTGAATAAAATTCTGCCAATAAATTTCAACACAATTAGTTTTGTCAAAATAAAATGGTGTGATTAAAAGCAAGATGCAACTTTATTGTATTTATATAGTAAAGAAAAACCTGTACATTATATGCTTTTACTATTAGGTATATTAATGTCTAAAAAGGCTATTTATTTAAACTGTTAAATTAGTATATTTTAAGAAAAGGTCTTAATTATAAATTGCAAAAAAGCAACATGTTTTCTAACCAGTTTCTTTACTCTAATGCTTCAAGCTTTTTTCCCTTCTGTATTCTCTTTAAACCTGTAAAAAAGCATTGTTCTTGTCATCAACATGCGTATTTGGAACTTATCGAATTAACATGCATCAAAGAGCAAATAAACACATGTGCAGCACTTTCCAATGCTTTTATGGTCATGTGGTTTGCCTCTGATTATTTAGAATTATGGATTTATATACAGATTTGGATTTGATAGATTTTGGAGTCAGTAAAATCGGGAACTTCAGTTACTTCAATCCCTGATGCTGCATGCAGCAAACTTAAGGAAACCATAGTCTAGATCCAAGCAGCTGATCACTTGGTTAATACTTACCCCAGGATGTAAAAGAATGAACAAGTAGATGAAAGCATGAATGGAGTTTTAAGAAGATTGATGGCTGAAACTGCTAGAAAGAGGGAAGAATTAGTAAGTGAGCTACAGACAAAATTTGGAACAAGATGTTGAGCAACTGTTCATGGAAGAACGTGAAATAACTACTCCTAAGCCAATGCCCCCTCACATAATGCTCAAGATTAAAAATAATTACCACAGTCAACTTAAAATTCTTGATGGTAAATTTCCAGAAATAAAGAACAAGACCTCTGGAGATTATATAAAATTATGTTGGCACCAATGACTGATAGCGGAGTATAATTTATGCTTTGGCAAAGGGAAACTACTTTGAATATTACATCATACCCCCTAAAGAAATTTTTTAAAAGCCTGCCTATCTTCACTACAGTAGAGAAAATAAAAAACGATTCAGAAGACCTTGGCTATACTGTTACCAGTTGTAGTCAACTAATTTTTAAGAAAATTAAAGCCCTAGAGAATGTAGGGCTTCATACAAATGACAGTATAATCTGTTCCTTTTACTTAATTCGTGGCTTCATTATATATAAACCAAAGAATGTTTCAACATGAATTGAATACTAATTTTCATCAAACATCTATGAATAAATGATGGATTAAAAGAATAAATACATGTGGTGTAATCATTGGCGCTTACTACCTATATACATTTATGTTATGCTCTATTCTGCATTTTTTTAAAGCTATTTAATAAAAGTAAACTATGTAAATAAATTAATAGGTATTAGGATTACATTTATTTGGATCCTCTTGAATATTTTACAGTGTAAATTTTATGTACTTTTAAAGTTATATTGAGTAACTTTGTTCTTATGAATAATTTTATTCCTTAAAGTATTCTACTACATGTTTCTTCATTTTATAAAACTTGGTGTGTTATTGATAATTGATTTCATTTTAATTTTAGAATTTGGATGATACTGAAAGAGGTAAAGGAGGATTTGGATCAACTGGCACAAATTAATTCACTTTTGTCTCTTTTTAGTGTTTTAACTTATTTTATCATTTTGCTTTCCATAGAGTGAAATCTTTGTATATAGAATTCAATAAAGTTCATTTTTAAAAATCATTTCATTGATTTTTCTTTAAATTTTTTTCTTATTTATTTAAAGGTACCTCATTTCTTAATTCATTCATGCTATTTCAAATTGGTGACCTAACTTGTTATTAAAAACTGATGTAATGTTCAATAAAGATGAGGTTTAGTACCTCTAAAATATTGCACAATTTATAAAACAAGGATTAATTAGCATTAAAAAAGACTTGTGGTTGAAAGTCCCTCCCTCTTCTACATGTATACAATTTTTGAAAACTGTTGTCTAAAACACTTATGCATCAGAGGTTTGGCCATTGACTTTACGTGATGAGGAAGTTTTGGGAATTTTTAAGAGAAAGAGATCTTACTCTGCATTCTTGGTGGATCCAAGTGAATGGATCATGGAGAAGATCTAACTTAGAACTCTACAAAATTTATAAACAATGTGATATTGCAAAATTTGTCAATTTGCAGTGACTTAAATGGGTTGGTTAGAATGAATGAAGATCATTGCTGGAAGAAAATCTTTTTTGGCAAAGCCCATAGGAAATAGACTTTGGGGCAGACCCCTATTAAGATGGATTGACTGTGAAAATAGACCGAAATATTTTAAAGGTCAAAAACTGGAAAACAGTTGCCAAAAGTGGGGAAGGCCAGGGCTGTCGAGCCATTGAAGAAGTTGTCTAAAAAATACATCTACTTTAGTTGGCTTGGCAGTTACTTCATTAAGTACTTCATCTGTTTCAGTGCATTTTCAAACTACATCAAGCATAACTTTGCATAATTGCCATGTGAACCTTTTTAAAAATATCCTCAGAATCATGTATGTATATCCTCATCTTCATAAAACATGCATCTTTAGAAAAATTCATAAGAGCAAACAGGAAAACTAATAGCACTTTCAAAAAATATCTTTAACTCTACTCTAAAAAAAAATACTTATGTTAAGGGAAAAAGAAACCATTGTATATAACCAGAATATGGGTAATGCTATTGACACCTGAAAAGAATGAAAGTGATTTTGACATTTATAATTTATTATATTTTATATTTAACATTATAATATTTTACCTACTTTTCCCAATGTATCATTACTTTTAATTGCTTGGCATACTTCATTTTTGTACATATTAGCCAATAGGATCTTAATATATAGTTTTTATTAACTATTTGATAAAAAAAAAAACTTTGATTCAGATATTTGTGCTCTTTGCATGATGCAAAGTTAGATTTTCAATTTTTACTTGACTACCATGCATTTTGACATGCCTGTTGAGGATTCTGTACCAGAAAATTCCAACTACTGAATTATATTTAGTTTATTTACATTTCTAAAAACTCAGTGGTGCAACAATCCATGAGGGCCAAGGCCTACTGTGCCCATCTCAGTTTTCCTGACCTTGGACTCTGATGTGCCTGTGCAGATGTCTTGGTCAGTCTGAGGCCATGGTCTGAAAAATCATTCTGTATTTTCTCCCTGATCTTTGTTTCGCTAAATGTTAGGCTTATCAGCCTTAATAACATCAGGGATTTTAACTCTTTCATGGCTGCAAATGCTGATTTAAGCTCATTTCGGGCCCTGGGCGCAGACCCCCTTGGCACTGGAGGGTTGAAATTTATAACCAGAAAACCTGGTTAAAAGTCTGGCTTCTCAGAGTCCATGGGTACCAAGCGCCCAATGGATAAACCGGCACTGATGGCTGCAATAAAAGCCTTTCTATTGAGGCTATAATAAGTGGTTTTAAAATCAATGAAGAGGTGGTGTGTATCAATTCCAAATTCTCTTGTCTTCTCCAAAATCTGACGAATGTTGAATATCTGCTGTGTAGTGGATATTCCTTTCCGAAATCCATTTTGATAAATCTCCAACTGTATTTTCCACTAGTGCAGAAAGTCTGTTGAATAAAATATTCTAGAATACCTTATAACTTGTACAAAGCAGACAGATTCCTCTATAATTTGAATACTCAAATGTATCGCCTTTTTTATGTAATACAGAAGTTATACTTACTTATTTTCCATTCCTTATGGATTACTTCCTGTTCCCAAATTGCTTGAATCAAGTCATAAGCCTTAGAAGTTTCTTTTCCTCCCATTTTTCAGTAGCTCTGATGGTATAGCGTCAGGGCCGGATGAGTCAAAAGTCTAATTTACTGTATTCTATTGGGTGTTATCAATCAAGTCGTTTATTGGCATCGCACCAAAAGCAACACGGAGTAGCTATTGGCGATGAACTTCACTTTAGAATCACTTCAAATAAGGATGAACCAGTATCGTGATTTCTACTTCACGTCAGAATGATGACAGAGTTTTGGCAATTTAGCATGTATCAGCCTTACTATGTTAATATTTTTCGTATAAG
Source organism: Trichonephila clavata (assembly GCA_019973975.1). NCBI lineage: Eukaryota > Metazoa > Arthropoda > Arachnida > Araneae > Nephilidae > Trichonephila > Trichonephila clavata. Next base: position 99,553 of record BMAO01003286.1, on the reverse strand, counting down.
AATGCTATCCGAATCCGTTACTTACTCAACCACCTATCCGTAATTAGAGTTGCATTTTCTTATTAGTATTACTGCTCACTCACACACACACACATTTCGAGAAATATATTTTCAGTATAACTTTATTTTTATAAAAGCACTTTCAGAATCAAATTTTACACTCACTGATGCAGCAATTATGTTTTTTAAAACTAATCCATTTTTTTAACCGAAATATTATCAAAATGCTTAACTATTATAAAAACAATCATTAATTTTCATCATTGCTACGTTGAATTTCTTGGTACTTGGTATTAGCGTCACCGCAGCCGAATCGCGCCATGTTTCACCAAAATCTGATTAGTTTTTTTCATATAAAAACAGTGTTTTTTTTATATCGTGGTCAGGTGACGCTAATACGTAAGTACTAATGTCTTTTATTTAAGGATCTGAAATTGAAAGCGAGACTAAAAGCACATGATTACCACAGTAAAATATACATAAAAATGCCCCCTTTCAAAACATACAAAAAAAAAGAACTCAATAATAATTGTAAAGTTTTGAAAATATATTAAAAGAAAAACAAAATAAAGTGACGTAACCGATACACAAAAATGTGTTGTGCACAATCTACGGTGAGCCGGGTGGGTGGCGTGGTTGGTTTGTCGCTGGCCTTCTGCAATTAAGGTTGCGGGTACGATCCCGGCCCAAGTCGGTGGATTTTCATGATGCAGGAAATCGACAGCGGCCATGTCATATGATTATACAACATGAAAAAAATCCCTTGAGTGCCTGTTTGGCTTGGGTGCTCTCGGTAAAATTAAAATCCTACTAACGGTTTCGCGTCACCAGAGCTCAGGTTCCTCCCACTTAGGGAGGAAACTGGACGTCGAAATTACTTGCGGTAATTGGTATCGCCTATATTGTGCCACACTAAAAAAGTGATACGAGCTCTTGGGGGAATGTACTAGGTCTGCGAAGATTAAATACCAAAGCGCAACCCTATTAGAGAAGAATAATCTACAGTGAAAATCGTTTAACACGAAATCGAGGGGGATTGAAATATTTTTTCGTGTTAAAGGATATTTCAAAAAAAACTCCTAATCTATCCAACAAAAGTAAGTTCATTAGAGTATATCTTATTTACACATAGATATGTATACGTGCATGGATTTAATAAAAATCAATGGGGGAAAAAAACATTCACAAGACTTTAATGAAATTTAATGCAAACTTTTCAAGTTTCTCAAACAAAATATTTATTGGGTTTTTGGAAAATAATGTGATATTTTTCCTTGTGCAGTGTCTTTTCTTTTAGCACGAAATTGTTTGATGTCGCCCACTATGTAATTCATTTCACTATTGCACACACACACAATGTGTGTCTAAATAACAACATACTTTTCTTGATGTTCCTCATTTCGGTTGACGCGGAAACAGGAGCTGTGCATTATTCATTTCATTTTCGTCGTCGGAATCTGCGTCAATGATATTCTTCTTTTTTAGCTTTGATCAAATTTCAAAATGTCTTTGTCTGCCATAATCCGGGCTGAACATACATTATCATCATCTACTGGAACGAATTCTTCCGATGATACAGTAGGGTTGTCCAATAATACAGAAACTTTCTCAAAAATTTTATTAAGTGACGGCTCAGTTTCAACAGCCTCCTTCTCTAGAAGGGAAATCTTTTCGTGTTAAGAGAAAAAATGCATAAAAATATACACACGTATATACGAGGGTTAAGGCATAAGACATGGAAACTGTTTTTCTTCTTGTAGATATGTGAACGGATCACAAATCTATATGAGTTGTGTGGAAGTTCTGCAGATGGCTCTGTGAAAGCTGGTAGTAGCGCAGCGAGGGCTGTGAAACCAGTCAGTTGGTGAGTGTCGTGTGAGATGGAAGTAATCCGTATTGAGCAGCGAGCTTACATCAAAATAGCCGTTCTCCGAAGGAGAAATGAGATGGAATGTCACAGTGAATTTGTGGAAGCCCTTGGGAATAATGCCCTACCATACCGTACAGTAGCACGGTGGGTAGGAAAGTTTCAGCAAGGACGTGTGTCAACCAGTGATGAGCAACGTTCGGACGACCAGTCAGTGTGCGGGCAGACTTGGCACGTGCCGTCATCGAGCAGCTCATGGTTGAAGACAGACGATGGATGCTACTGGAGTTAGAAAGGGCAAGAGGCATCGAGAAACGCACAACAAACGCATCGTCATAACTTTATGTGTTGTCTTTCTTTTGCACCGTAAAGGCCATATTGCCCTGTATACTGCCGTAATAAATTAGTGTGTTACGATATTTCAGTGCTTTTCATTGTCCACACATGTAGTTAACACCTTGTCCTTTCGTCTGTGTATGTCACATTTTCCAACCGGACTGGTATTATCAAGAAAAAAAAATAGTTGCCATGACTTTCGCCCCAACCCTCGCATATAGTAGTTTGTCAGAACCATTGCATTATTCCGTGTTAACCGATATTTCGTCTTAAGCGTTCTTTTGTTGACCCCAAGATCTTGACCCGAGCTCTTGACGATTTAATAATTAGTGAAATGATTACAACGTTATCAAAACAAATTAAACTTCAAGGAGTTCACTAGAGTTTTAGAAAATCTGCCCCTAAAAACTTTTTACGTTTATGTTATTGACATATATAACTGTTAGATTTTTTTTATGCATCTTATGCAAAACTTTCTTACAATCTTTAAATAATTTGCTTTTACTGTGGGGAATTGCTCTTTCTCTCCTAGAAGTTTGTTCCTATAACAATTTGTTTAATTCATTTGAATTTGTGTGTAAAAACTTTTTTACAATAAAATTTGATATCATGAATAGCAACGTGTATCGTATAACTTGCCATTTTTCTATTTAAAAAAATTAATAACTGCATGATGGCAACAATTTTATTGAAAGAGGCAAACTGTGCTAAGCTGTTTCTGTCTCACGGGATGAATAATAATAAACAATATTGCATAAATGTAAACAGCTGTTAAAACATATTAAATTCAATTTTCCAATAAATCATATAAATTTTCATTTTCAACAACAGCTTTAGATTATGAAAAGTAAAGGTATTAGGGTACCTTTCACAGGAATCTAATTTTTCTGTACTCTGTCAAATTACTTTACTCTTCAGCAATTGTTTTTTTCAAGGTATGTTTTAGTTAGTTAAATACTTACTACTTTCAGTGGCATAAGATATGTATTTATGGCAAAGTCGAATTCAATCATTAGATTAAAACAAAAATTTATGTAAATTATTTAAGTGTGCGAGTAAAAATGAGATGCTCTGATGGAAGACACCATTTAAAAATCTATGTACGATTATTATGTACTTCTCTCTCATTAAATATTTTTTAAAATACATAAATTGCAGTGGCTAAATAAAAATAGAGAAAATAGTATTTAAAAAGTGTCTCTTTTTCAGCAGAATGTAACTTCAAATTTTTACACATAAGTCTGATTTTCACCGAACTGGTTAGTGTTCTTTGCCATAGTTTATATATATGCATATACAGTTGACTCTTTCTAATTCAAACATTCGATAATACGAACCTCTCGCTAATTTGAATTATATGCTCAGCCCCTAGAAAAACTCTTGATATTTCGAACTAAAACAATACATTTTGATACACTCAATATTTCGAAGCAAAATCTGTGACTGGCCAGACTACAACACCCAATAAATCGAAGTTATCTTATAAAACTCTCGACAATTCGAACACTTACTATATACAGTCCTATAGCAAACAGGTTGGAGCTTAAATGTTTTGTGTTGTATTGTCTCTGCGTGTCTCTCTTGTAAAGTAGCCCCTTTGATGACCATGTGTTTTCTTCCCTTCTTTGCGTTTGGTAGTTCCTTAGGCGAAAAGATACTTTCATTGCTTTCCTTGCTCTAGTGGACAGTTCTAGCCACAACTGCTGTCAGCCGTCCATATCTTTTGTTTAACACGTGGCTTGCTACTCATGTGTTCAGAAAGGGTGATTCGCTATTGTGAAGAAGAGATACGAGTAGGATTGTTCTTTTTGTGTCGGACTGACATAACTATTTATGGCACATCTGTGTGACTTATAGCATGTGGCTCCAAATGGGACATGTGCCGCATTAGACCTTACCTTGTAGAACCAATAGTGTTGGGGACAGTGTCTGAGGAAACCGGGTGCGAAAAGATTTCATTTCCAATGAGGAATGGAAGAGATTTGGTGAGGCGTGAGAGAGAATTACTCTACATAAATGTATTCTTTTAATATATGACTTTTAAGTTATCTATAACGTTTATACTGTATACTATGTACTTTTTAAAAATATTTTAAAGTAATTTTATATTGTACAATTGTTGTTTTATTACATAGTTTAAAATTTAAATGCATTAAAAAAAATTCAGGAGTTTTTTCTTACCCTCTTGATAATTCAAGTTTTTCATTGGTCCCTTCAACTTCGAATTATCGAGAGTCGTCTGTATATATATATATATATATATATATAGTACTGGGACAAAATAAATGGAAAAATATCTTTTTTTTTATTATATCTCTCAAAATAGGAAAAGAAAAATTTTCAAATCAGCCCCATAATATTACAATCCTTTTGTCGATGACTGAGCTTTGCAAATGAAAAACACCATGCTTTTTCCAGATTATCTGCTGATCAAAAAGGATTCAAACTCATCTTCTACTTGCTGAAATGGTATTATTTTTTTTTTTTCATTTGTTTTTCTGAGCTCATCACAGACATGGATATTAGCACATAAATGCGAGCGAAAATATGATAGCTCTTATTAAAACATATAAAAATATAGGTAAAATATGTGGAGTGAGTGTAGCAATGTTGAAAAGATCTAGAAGCAGTGGCGTAACGTACTCCCCCCGCATTGCGGGGGGGGGGGCCAGGTGTCCAAAGCCTGACAGACGCCAAGTACGTATTTGGGCTTGGGCTCAAAACCTGATTTCCCAGGGGGTCCTAGTATTCTTCGTTACGCCACTGTCTAGAAGCGTTTCTGGAAGACAGGCAATATAAAAACCGACTATTCTGGACGCTTATGCGCTGTGAGAAAAGTAACTTCCAGGAAGAGAAGATATTTTTTATATCGATTGAGTGGTGAAAATCCTCGTTGAACTAATTTTGACTTTGTGCTGATAGCTGGTATTTAAATTGCACTCGCAGATCATATCAGACGTTCTTTCAGACCACCGGCGTAAAGAAGAAAGAATGGAGTAGGTCCGCAAAGATAAAAAAGTTAAACTGAAACTGACTGAAAATTTTTTTTTTTCTGATGAAACACATTTTGAGGTTCAGGAATTTAGACCCAAGTTCGTAAAGAGGAGTAACGAATCTCTTAATCAGTATTATACCAATTAACACAGTGGAATACTTTTATAAAAGGAGTTTAAGTTAAAAAAAAAAATTTTTTTATTTCCAATGGCGGATTACAAGACAACTGTAAACAAAATGAGAAGCAGAGAAAATTGACAAAAAACAAACAAAGGACAACACAAAAAATAATAAAAGAAACACAAGTTCACAGTATAGTCTATAAATCACACATTTTGTGTCTGGCCTCCCAATATCTGCTCCACATGGATCCAGAGCTGAGTGCAAGGCAGCGTGCCAAATGAATGGTGTCCATTTCTTCATTGGAGTCGCACAGTTTACAAAGTGGACTCTGGGCAATGCCTATCATGTTTAGATGCTTGGATAGGCAATCGTGGCCAGTGGCGATTCGAAAATCGACCACAGCTCTATCTCGTGGCCATTTTGGAATATGAAGGAGTTCGTTAAACCACACCGTTTATTTATTCTTTTGGTTGAATTTAGACCAGAAGTGCTCTCTGTAGTATTTCTTTATAATTCTTTTGGCGCTATAAAAAGGAACTGTATTGTTAGAGGTTTGTAAGATTTTTGCCCCCTTTTTTGCCAAGCAATCGGCATTTTCATTCCCATCAATGCCACAGTGCGCCGGAATCCATTACATGGCATTGAAGTAAATCACCAATTAACAGTTGGCATTTGAGAATATCCTTTGACAAAGGTGCCTGGATGGAAGATATTGCTTGGAGGGCCGCCCTTGAATCACACAAAGTAACTACTTTTGAAACACGATCTGTGTGGCAAAGAAGTTGAGATAGAGCAATACGTATAGCAGTTTTTAAAAAATATGTATACGAAAACACCAAAATGCAATCTTAAAAACCGAATGCTGCATCTTAAAAACTAAAAATCTCTTGGTGCTTTGTAAGCTTTATACCTAAAATCAAAAAGGAGTACATTAAGGTAGAGAGAATGGAATAAAGTGGGTGTGGTTTGAGCCCCCAGACTCCATTTTTGTGTACACTTCTGTCAACCAAGATCTTTTGGAGATATATTTTAGTGTTCTCTCAAGCTTGTTGACCGAATGAAGACATTTCTTATCACGTGAAGTCATATTTAAAAAAAAAATCTCCCAACCATCACTAAACATGATTAAAAGGTGGAGTTTTTCACCAACATTGCGGACAGGGAACATCTCAGAGATTATTCGAAATATTTGCTAAATAAACAATCTTCGAGTGCTGGAATAACTTAGGAATTCACTGGACTTGAACGTCATTAAAAATTTGTGTCATTGTGAAAATAAGACAAAAGAAAGGAAAAAAAAAAACGACTGCATTACGATGGTTAAACTGATTTCGGTTATTTCTACTAAGCGGATAAGAGATGATAGAATAAAAACTATATTTATAAGGTAGTAAAATCCATACCAAACGTGTAGATGATTTGGAAATCACAAATATTGACTTAAATATAATTAGGTAAAATATGAATAAATCAGTAATTTGTGAAAAATTAAAATTTTTATCAATTAATTGCGTTAATACTATACATATACCTACAAACGATCATAAGCTTGAGGGGGGTTGTGTACAGCTTACTAAAACATACAATTTTATAGAGATGGATGATCGGAAGTGATACTTTGAGGCCCGAACAACAACAACAAAAAAAGATATTAATAGCATCGTTGCAAAGGCCTTTTAAGCAGTAATGTTTCCAATAAATATTCAAAATTGCGGCCACCAAAAGATACAAATTAGACAGCTGTAATTGGGCTGGCAATGCTATATATAGGTAAGGGTCTAACCCTACATGATATGATGCATCTAAGGGAAAATGTTATTTGTAATTGTGTTTTTGGCCGTGATGAGATATTTTGATATATATATATATATCAAAAACGGGAACGGCTGTTTTAGGAACGTTTTCTGGACAAGCTTAGGCCAAACTGCAAATTGTTTGAGCGATTTCATCCACACAGAGTCGGTTTATCCATTGGGCGCTTGAGGTGGGGGCCCGGATAAGCTGGACATAATCAGGTTTTCTGGTAATAAATTTCGATCTGCCTGTGCCAAGGGGCCTGTAGATCATCTGCGCCCAGAACTTGAAATTAGCTAAAATCGGCACCGGTTGCATCGTTAACTTGGTTGAAATAGTTCATTCAATGTCAGCCCTGACGGAAAGACTAGAACTGTACAGCATCCAAGCATTGAAGAAGGCATTTTAAATTTTGCGAATGAAACATCCTACACAAGTTCATGAGCTGTTGCACTTCGTATATATGCGAGTCAACCCAGCGTTTGGAAAATCTTAAATGAAGAACGTTTACGCTCATTCCATATTCAAAGAGTTGAAGCCTCGCAAACAAGTGATTACTCTGAAAAATATTTTGCGGTTCGGCATACGCAGGTTCTCTGAAAACATTCCTGTACAACCCTAACACCGCTCTGCCATTCTTATTAATAGCACCATAAATTATGTGACTGCCCTTTTGTTATAAGTAAAATATCCCCTCATAGGCGAAAATACAGTTGCAAATGCATCAGATGATGAATGATTAGCCCACTACTCCCAACATTGCCAGCCAATCATAGCTGCCTAATTTATATTACTATTGTTGTCGGAACTGAGCATTTGCTGTAAAAATTGTTTCAAGGAGCCCTTTGGGATGATGTTGCAAATAAACAGTTTTTCTTTTGATGTCTTTTGTATGTGTGTATTTGCTCCTCACCCCGCGTCACATACAATCATACATTCCTATAAAAAATGCCAGTTTGTATGTGCGTGTATATATGTATATTTATATCAATAACTTTTATTATAAAAGCTATTTATATGCAATAAATATTATAAATTCTCTCCGATTACTTTAAAATCACGAATTTTGTCAAAAATGTTTTAAGGTTTAATTTTGTAGCCAGTTATACAAGTACCGAATGTTTTTTTTTTTATGGAGTTGTACAAAAGCTATTTTGTACATGTTTCGTGCATCAAATAGAATTTTGATACATTTTCATAAAATTACTGCATTATTACAAAAATTTAAAGCTTATATAAATCTAACAAGTGTCTTTTTAAGCGATTACATATGGGAACTAAGATAAAATGTTCTAATTTTTGTTAAAATTCACATATATATCTTATGCCAGTTAAAAAATGAATAGTTATGCAACATATAAAAATGTTTAAAAATGGACAATTCGTTGATAAACATTTTGTTCAGAATGGACCGCGTTTATGTAATTCCTTATAAATGTTCAGTATTTCATTTTGATATTTTTTTTATTTACAATTTTAGCTTTTTACTCATGACTTGGTAAACTAATGAAAAAAAAACAACGAAAAAGGCCATATTTCAGTTTCACACTTCAAATGTTTTGTACGTATTGGGATAATTAAGTAAACTCATTTTAAAATCGTTATTTAGTTTTCATTGCGTCATTAAATACTGATACCAATTTTGTTTGACTACGATAAGAACAACGAAAATTATTTAAGTTGTCTCAATTTCTTTTATAACTGACCCATAATTTTTTTTTCCTTCAAAAAGTTAATAATTGATACAGTTGCACACACAGTGCCGATTTAAGCTCATTTCGGGCCTTGGGCGTAGAAGATCTACAGGCCCCCGTAGCACTGGAGGATCGAAATTTATAACCAAAAAAATCTAGTTATGTCCAGCTTATTCTGGCCTCGGGCTCCTGAGCAACCACCCCAATGAATAAACCGGCACTGCAGTCGCAGAAAAATAATTCATTAAGGTATTCATAAAAATCTGCTTCCAGACGAAAATCAACATTAATTTTTACGTTTAATACTCTAATTATGTCTAATTTCTCGAACACATTTGAATGAAGTTTCTTCTTTCTTTTTTTAGGTTAAATAAATTCAAACTCTTCCTCAAGAAAATAGAAATTTTATGTAAAGATGGAAAAAAAGACAAAACAGAAATATCTGCAGATGTGTATTGGGACAAGTCAAAATCCGATATGTTTTAAACTGCTCAAAGACAATAAAATTGAAATTAGCTTTAATCAAAAAGGCAAAAATACCAATCAACGTCGTCAGGTTTGGATTCCACCCCCAGGAAAGACTGCGAAAAGAACACGACATAACTGTTCAGACAAATATTCAAAGAATCAAATTATCATTAGTATGCCAGAAGATGGTACTATAATATCGCCAAGTGATCATCCGTTTCAAATCGGATCATGCAATAATCCAAACGTTCAAGCACATTTTCAACCCAAATCCATCTTAGATCAAACTTCATCCGTGTCTAACGAAGATGAAATACTGCCCGTGCAACAGAATCAAGCACAGCAAATGAAAGACAATCTTAATATGCAGGAACGTTTTTTGGGAGAAGCAGAACGATTTCTTAAAGTACATGAAAATAAACAAAAAATTTTGTCTAAGTATTGTCACGCATTAAAGAAGAATATGCAGGATATAAATAAATCGATTAACGAGCTCGAAAGTCAAGAAAATAAATTACTTAAAACAAAATCTAAGCATAAAATGGGAAGAGTGCATTATCAAGATGCAGATGTCGAAGAACTAAGGAAACTAATGTATGGAAAAAAACTACGACGAAATATTTTTAAAGATCAAGATAAGGAAGACTCTCAGAATCAAGACGAAAAGGATGATTTGGATACATATGGTGACAAAACGAATTTAAGATCGGTAAAATCAATTGAAGATGTCTCAAAATTGTACTTACCTCGTATACGACCAATACGAACAGATTCACTAGAGAAAAATAGGAAGAAATCCAATTCTAATACAGAAGTCAAACAATTGCCAGAGTCCACTGAAATATGCGTCTCAACGGAGAATTTAATGATGAAGCTTGCTGACAACATGAGAAAAACAAAAATGCTCATCGATGCTGTGTGTCACGAAGATGAAATAATAGATTCCATGCAGAAAAAATATCACATATCTGTCGAAAGATTATATAAAGAACAAAACTCATTACTGGAACAGCTATGTCAAACTTTAGATATTGTCAACAGTAGTGATAATATAGAGGGTAGCTTAGATGAAAGTCGAGAGAGCTACTCTACGCATACTGAAAATAGACGTGCAAGAAAGGATACTACAAAACAAAATTATTCAGATTTTCATCCCACAGAAAATAAAACAGCAGAACGGAAAAATTACATATTTAAGCGCAGAAGTACTCCAAACTTGTACATACAAAGCGAAATGGAACGTAGAGATAAAGGAAATGACGATAAACAAATCTCTCGTCCAGAAAATGAATCGGAAAGGATATCTCGCAACAGAGAACCAGTTAGAATAAGTTCTTCTGATAAAGATATTCAAGATAAAACAAAATCAAGCCCACCAGACAGTCCAAAGGATGGCGGCTATACATGTGAAACTATAATAAAAGAGATAGTGAAGCGTTTCCCTTCGAAATTAATGGATGAAGTTAACAATATTAATGCATCGGAAGCTAATGATTTAAAAAGCGATGGCTATAATTGTGAAATAGAAATAAAACAAAAATTACGATGTCCTCCTTTAAAAGTGGAAGACAGAACATCTAAGATTTATGCAACCCCGCCCATTACTGATCTACTCAAAGATATAGATAAAGCAATAGATCAACTCACGCTTTCTTGTAGCTATACATTATCTGGAAAAGATAAAATTGACGTTGAAGAAGGTTCTCTGATAGACGATACTTTTAGAATACCGGAGAACTCTGACAAACATGGCTCTACAGAGTACGATGAGAGTGCACAAGATACGAAACACTTTGCTGAAAAAACGAAAACAGTCAATTACGAGAAAAAGGCGAACAATGAACACAGAGAAAAAGACGAAACAAAAGAAACTTCAAACTTTTACAACAAGGGCAATTCCATTCCAACCCACACCCTTAAAGATGACGGAACTCAAACCATACAAATTCCAGCATTGGAAAAATGCAATTGTTCTGGCTCTTGTACTAATTTAAACCACTATGAGATAAGTTTTGAGCACTTGAGACAAACTTCAAACTTTTACAACAACAATTCCAATCCAACATATACTCATAAAGATGACGGAACTCAAACAGATTCCATTCAAAGTTTTACCCAAATGTCAGAATTGGAAAAATGCAATTGTTCTGGTTCGTGTACTAATGTAAATCACTACGACTCAAGTTTTGAGCCACCTGATTCGCCTAGAGAGGAAACCGATAAAAGCAAGAAAAATAGGACATTTGATGATACTTCACAGTATAAGCCTCTAGAAGGATCCCTAGATGATAGTGAAAATGGAACGAATTACAAATCACGCGGCACTCAAGTTGATTTATCTGAATCTTCATCAGAAAGTTTGAAATCAGAGGACATTTCTCAGTCAGATTTACATTCTAAAATCACCAAACATTCTGAAAAAAATAACACAAAAGACATGTCGATTCAAGTGGCGGTTCTGTCTCAAACTGATAAAAACAACCAGTCGGCTATGAATGAGTTCTTGTACACACTTCCATCAACTTCAAAAGAAATAACTGACATGCCTCAATATACAAGTACACCTAAGAAAATCGCACAGTATCAATTCAGAAACCCTGAAGAAAGTTCAGAATATGATAATAATATACCAGGATCATCAAATATTGAAAATGCTCGAAATAAAATAAATAGTCTGTATGTCGATATCATGAAACGATTTTAAAAATCATTATCAAAATGTGAAATTATAAATTTTTTTTTACGTAGTTACAATAATTTCTGCCACTCATTTCCCCCCCAAAGTCTTTTAATAATTTAAATATTGAAATATATCTCTGTCAGAGAAAAATATTAAACAAAACATTTTAGTTATTTTTGTCATGGGATAAATATTAATTTGATTTTTGTATTGCAACAACAAATTCTTTAAAATTTTTTATACAATAATTTCACAGAAGATTCTAATAAACTTTCGAAAAATTAGGATTTCATTCTAAGAAATGCCTTAATTGAAACAATATAAAAACAATAATTAATTAGTATAGACTAAAAGTGGCATATATAATTTGTCATTATTCCTAGATTTAATATAAATGCTAAATGGATTAAGATTTTCACATTTCATCCCTTCAGAATTTTATAATAGCATAAAAAATTATACCTAATCAGATTTATCAATAATGTGTGTGGATCCAAGGACAATTATTGCACATTACCAATTTTTTGAGAATTTTGCTGTTTATTTTGGTTAATAATAATAGGAACATTAACATTCATTTTATGAAATTATCATCAGTTTTTCTTGGCTTTAGAATTGATTTGTCTTTTTACATGCATTCCATCATCATACTGAATGTTTTTCATCATTACTCGAATCTCATTGCAATCAAATGAGTCAAAAAGGACAATTTTTCTACAGAATATAAAAATTCTCCAAAAAAATGTATTTGTATTCTTTTGCCACACATTTGTCAAGTTTTTCATAATTTCGAGAGCTGAAGAATGTCTGGTAATTATAACTATTTTGCTGCATGACCGACAGTTAGTCACACACAAGGCATAATTTACAGTCAAAACTTTCAAAATCCCCATAAACTTCTAAAATATTTAACCATAACCTTCTCAAGTGCAGTATAGGTGTTTTGAGTTGCTTTGACATCAGAATATTTGAATAAAGCATAAGGACTATACCATAGGTTCCCAACCTTTTTTGAACTGGCGCCCCCTTCTCTAGTAAATATTTCGATACCGCCCCCTTTTCTAGTGAATATTTCGAAACTGCCCCTCCCCTACACTCTAGAGAAATAAGAGTGTACATAATACATCGAGAAAACAAGAGTTAAGTTTTAAAAAGTATCCATTTAATAGAAAATATTTTTTAATTTAATTTTTTAAGGCCCCAATTTTTGTGCATGCGAATCCGAAATAGCTATTGCCACAAATATATTTCAATGTGTAATATTACATATTTTAGTCATTGTAGGGTATTGTTGGAATTGAAACGCTACTGAATTTCTTCTTCATTTAAAAGAGTAGAATAAAAGTTTTAACTTACTGGTTATAAAGACAGACATGAGTTTTGAAGATACAAAATAAACTATTGCTTTCAAAATAAATATAAATTGATAGTTTCAGCCTTAAAAGAAACATGCTAATTCTTAGTTAAAATATTTTATTATGTGTTTCTTGGATAATATACATAATGAAATGTGTGGACGAAGCCTTTTTCCTACTGCTCACAGACAAAGACAACACATGCCCTACAGAAATTAAAAAAAAAATAACTATATCATTTAATTTAATGTAGGTCTGAATGTAATGTAATTTTAGGTTTTTCATCCACTTTCCAAACTACCGAAATATGGGAATTTTTGTACATGTGATATAGAAATAATTTAATACATACAATCAACATACGGTAAACAATATTAAAATTTACTTTTGTTAGTACATAATCAGCGTGTCTGCCTAAGCCCCTCCGGGCCCTCTCAACGCCCCCTAATTTTCTACGGTTCTTTTACTGCCCCCCTGAAAGCCTCAAACACCCACAAGGGGGCATTATCGTCCACGTTGAGAACCTATGGACTATACTTTTACTCAGGTTATAGTTTCTAAAATAGTTACTATCAGTTATCCAAAAGCATATATTGTAAAATTCGGCATTTTACGTGCTCTCATACTTTCAACCAGCAATTTTGTTTTTATGTGTATTTGCCATATAATGTGCACCCCCTTTTTCATAAAGAAACTTGAAATGTACATGCACAATGCTCTTATATTTTGAAGCCATTTATTCGAGGTATTATTTTCCAAGCTTCAGTAAGAAATCGTGTACTTCTAGAACTCTAGCCCTTTAAGTTCATAAGGAATGTCATTTCTTTCAAAGAAACAGTATTTCGATGTATATATAAGTCTAATTTTTCTCTATGCTCATCTTTTTTTTAAAGCTCTCATTTTTATAATCGGCATAAAGAGTGCACACGTAAATTTCGATTTATTTTTTTGTGTTAAAAGTGCACATTACGCGCTGGATTTTACGGTAATTCAGTAGATCTAAAAATGAATAACATATATATATTTGATCATATTTATCTTTGTAATACAACTCGGTATTGAAAATTTACCAACATTGAAAGAGTTATTCCAAATAAAAACCAGCCTAATGTACTACTTAAAAGTTTTTGTAAAAAAAAATAAAATAATGTATTATAAAAATGAAAATTATTTTGTATTAAGAAGGTTATTTATTTCATAAAAAAATTTAATAATTAAACAAAAAGGATGCAACTAATAATGTTGCAAACCACAAACTTAATATTAATCATATATACCTAAATCTTTTTTTTAAATTATTTTTTTTACTCGATAAAATATCTTAATGAATAAACGTTTTTATTAAAAAAAAATATTCAGAGGAAAACCTCATTACTTTAACCAATTTACAACAAAAAGAAAATTTTACTGACCAAATATAATAAAAATTAAAATATAATTACTTCTCTAAACACTACTACCATAGCTGTAAATTTATACTTGTTATTAAATTATCAATTTCAACACAGGATCAAGTAATTAACATACTGTGTGTTACCTTTTGTGATTAGATCATATTTAGTTAATAATTGTATCTTTTAAATGATTAATTTTTTTTGAAAAAAGGAGTTTTATGAATGAATATAAAAAGTTAACATAAAATATAGATAAAGTCACCATAAAAATGCTTTCAGCTACTAAATTTGTACAAAAAATTGAGAAAGTGGGAAATAATAATAATAAAAAAAAAATTACTCAGAGTATTATAATAATAAAATTTTTTTGCCTAAAGAAACTGAAAAATACAGTCCAACACCATTAACAAGTTATAGTCTGAGAATGTGGGTTAAATGGATCCCAAACGAAGGTATTAACATAAATCTTGAGTTATTATACAAGTTCCTACATTGATATGAAATATTGAATAATTTCATGTTGTTTTGAAAGAAAAATAAAGTGCTTAATAAAATACTTGAAACAATTATTTTATTAAAATATACATTAAACTGTACTGAAGATAAAAACTATTTAGAAACCACATTTCAATATTTATTGATTATACATATTAAAAGCAACTTGTCAATAAGTAAGCAAATATTTAGTTAAGGTACAGAGTGCCTCTTTAATTTAAGAAATTAAATGTATGGCCAAACATGTTATTTTTACAACATGTAAGACAATTGCATGTTTATTACAAGTAATTTAATGAAAGAACACTAAAAATATCTACAGAAAACCATATTTGATGAATATAACTAACAAAGAAGTATTAATATTCTGCTCTTAACAGGAAACCATAATATCATCTGAATAAAAAATCAACCTGAATTTCATAAAATGATAAATAAGAATTACAGTATCACTATATGTAGGTGTGATATCACATAATAATTGCTCATTAAAGGAGCCATGTTAAAAGTGTCCAACTGTATGATAAAATATATTCTCCAGTACTTAAAAATATAAATAAATTAATATTCCTCATAAAGCATTATTCAAAAACTTATGTTTTTTGATTCTTAAAAAAAAGTCTAAATGAACAAGAAAATACATGAACTAAACAAAATATCTTATCAATATAAATTTTGCAACAGCTGAAAATACGTTGGGATATTCAGATTTCCAAAAAATTACAAAACACAATAATAATTATTCAACAACTATTAATTTGATTAATTTAAAAGCAATGAATTATATGCCCAGAAATGCATTATTTCAAAAGACAATGGTTTAGTTTGTAATGAATTTTTCAAAATTCAATTAGTTAAAATGAAAACACATTTTGCAAAACAGCTTTTCCTAATCTATTAAATCGTCTACCTCTCTTTCTAATATTTTTTCAACATAAAAATTAAAAAGGTTTTATCAAGTAAGCAAAAACTTAAATGCTTGAAAAAGAAAGATGAAGCTACTTTAAAGTAAATTATATACCTTTATAAACATGACTAATAATTGGATATGATTCTAGAGAAATTTGTGTATTTTATTTTATAATTTAAATACAACAAATATTTATGAGAGCTTAAAAGAAGCATTAGAAATCTAATATTATATAATTGAAGATGATATAAAAAAAATCCCTGCAAAAATAAAAATTCGCAAAAAAGTTATCTTAATTACTTTTTACTTCTGTAGATGAATAAAGTTGAGTATCATTTATATTTTTAAAATGAAAAATAAATTCTAAGGATTACCATTCAAGAAAAAACAGTTCATCCAAACAATAATAAATTAGAAATACTCCAATAAGTTAAATATAAAATGTTACAATTTTCAATTGTGATAAAAAAAAAAATTCTGACATAGAAAGTTTTTTTTTTTTAAAAAAAAGCTTAAAATATCACTTGGAAATACAAAAAAGATATTCTTTTTTTTTAATTTACAACTAAGCCAATAAATTATATTCACATTACAAAAACCGTTTTTAGTGACATAATGTTAAGTACACATTTCCCCCCTTCATTACTTTCTAAAAGCATTGAAGCATACATCTACAACAACAGGCCAAAGAAGAGCAAATGCTGTACCACTTAAATTCAAACTCCAGTTATCATATTCTAAGTGTTTATTTGTCATCTGAAAAAAAAAATATATCAACCACTTTCAAATCAGTTTTTAATTAATCAAATAAAAAATATTGCATTGATACAAATGATCAAAATATTTAAAAATATAGAAATTGGTTATACTACTAGTAATAAAGGTAACTTTTACATTTTGTTACACAATTATACAAAAAATACCTCACCACAATCTATATTACACTTTTATCACATAACATCATTTCTTTCAACCATTTTACATATATACAATAATAAAACTTTACATATATAACATTTGCTTAGATTAATTTGTTTAATACTAATCATAGTGAATATAATAAGAGTATAATGCTAAAAATGTTAAGATACTTTTTATTTAAAATAATTAACAGTTTTTCTGTTCTCTTCAGAATATTTTAATATTGTTTTTAAGTAAAATGTTTTGACTTACTTCTAAATCTGCTAAATTAGCAGATTCTGCCAATATATGCAGGTTATCTAACTTTTCGAGAATACCTTCCATAGAGCTTTGTAAGTTTATAAGAGTTAGCACTAAAAGATCTTTCTCAGTTAAAAATGGGCAATTATGATGAGTATTAATGTTTTTAAAAATGTTTAAAGCACATCTTTGTGTTGCTGGTGGAGATTCAGCATCTAAATAATAAAGAAGAAAGCATTAAAATAAACGTTTTAAAATTTACTTTTTGGGAACAAAAAAGATCAAGTTTCTTGCATAAAATTTTTAAATTACCAGAAAGGTCAGATAAAAGATCAAAATTAGACAATTCACTAGATGATGTAGATGGAGAATTTGAATAACTTTCAGGTAGATTTTCAGGAAATTCGAAATTTCCACTTATTTCAACTCTGCTAGGATCCAAAAATGAAGTTTTAGTTTCTTGCACCTGGAGAAAAATTTCAATTTATATATTCTAACTTGATTAATACATTTATTGATTATGCATCCAATACAATGTTCTGCATAGAAAATAAAATTATTAAATAATATTTTATGGCAAAAATTTAAAAAAAAATACTCAACGAAGAATTAATTTAATATTTTCAAATTAATTATGTAGTTGCAAAAAACAAACTACTTTTAAATAAGACATTTATTAGATATTTATATATCTAATGGTAGTTATGCAGGGGTATAACTACCACCATTGTTGTTGTTGTACCCTTCCCGAAGGAAAGGAATGAAAGTTGCCAGAGTCTGAGACAGGCTGAACTTCTACGATAGATAGCGACACCACCTATCTCCACCTCCACAATTTAGGCCAGGTCTAAAAGGGAGGGAAATATTCTCCAGCAACCAAAGTTTCTGCTAAGACCACCCACAAGACTTCGGGACTCACTGATTTAACAAGCACGTACTCTGTGTGTACTCTGAAGATATTTGGTGGGATCAATTATCAAACCCAGGCTTTCCAGTCAGGCGTCTGATGCTCTAACCACTAGGCTACCTACAGCCCATTGCTACCACTGTATCAATGATAAGAGGACCCTATACTGTAGAAGTCCTGAAATATATAAGAAAAATCTTTCAATGTTAAAGGGCCACAGAAAAATATCCTCAACAAATTTTGACACAGGGCCCATTCATGGCTAGCACTGACTGGGTGGTGTAGTTGGTTTGTCGCTGGCCTTCAGCACCCAAGGTTGCGGGTTCGACCCCGGCTCAAGTTGGTGGATTTTCGTGATGCAGAAAATTGACAGCGGCCATATCGTATGATTATACAGCATGTAAAAAATCCCTTGAAGTGCCCGTTTGGCTTGGGTATTCTTGGCAAAATTAAGTTCCTTTCAATTTCACACCGTCAGAGCTCAGGTGCCTCCATCTGGGGAGAAAACTGGGCATCAAAATAACTTGCGGCAATTGGTATCACCTATACGGTGCCACACTAAAAAGTGATACCAACTCCTGGGGAATGAACTAGGTCTGCAAAGGTAAAAAATAGCAATACACAGCCCCATTAGAAAAAAAAAAAAAATTCATGGCTAGCTACACCAGTGTATTTATGAGAAATTTTATTGGCATAGCACTTTCAAAATTTACATTGTCAGAAAATGAGAACAGACAATAATAATAAACTTAAAAACTAAAATAAGTAGAACTTACATTCCTGGACATATGATACAATTCTAAAATAGTAGGTGGTTTGAAATTTTCTGAGATAGTTGAAGAAATTGAATTCTCAGACCATTTTCCTACAAAAGAAAAAGTATATAATTATTTAAATAATTTAAATGCACAAAATCTTAGAAAAATATTCAAACAAACATTTTTGTGTAATATAAACATAAAATGTAGAAAATATTCAAAATCTAAATTACAAAATAATAACTTCAAAAACAGTGGAAAAGAACATACAGGTAAAAACTTTAAACATTTTTTAAGGTTTTATCTTAAAAATAAAATTAACACAACAGGATTCTTATTTATAGAAGCATATCACTCAACAGATTCAAACCTTTTAATATAATTTTAAACTTCCAAATCAAAAATTATTTAAAACAAATGAAATATCTTAAGAAAGCAACAGTAACGGTTTTTCTTGAAATGGTCATTAATTTAGGGGCACCAAAGACAAATCAGAAATAAATTAAAAGTAAAAAAAAACTTTTTTGAAAACAAGCTTTTATTTAAACGCGCTAAAAAGAATAAAATAAACTTTTTCTTTAAAACTTTTTTTACTATCAACTTATAACATCATTACACAATTTATATGATATAAAAGCTCGTCGCGAGATTAAAGTACTCTTATTTACTTAGTTTGAAATTTTTAAAAATTAAAATCAATCAGACCAAGCTATTTAATTTACTTGTTTATCTGCAGACGTAAATCTCGCGACAAGCTTTTATATCATATAAATTGTGTAATAACATTATAAGTTGATAGTAAAAAAAGTTTTAAAGAAAAAGTTTATTTTATTCTCTTTAGTGCGCTTAAATAAAAGCTTGTTTTTAAAAAAGTTTTTTTTACTTTTAATTTATTTTTTACTTTTTAGTTATCACTGGACAGGTTTCTCAGTCTCTCTGTTCATCTCATTCAACGCATTATGGTTGCTAGGTGATTGCCGGCTATTTTCGAACAGTCTAGCTAAATGAATTCTCGCAAAAAGGGTACTAGACGAAAAACACAATTTTTTCTTAAATCCGTAATTCTTAAGCAATTTTTTCAATCTTCGTACAGATCTTGGGTAATATTGTTCTACACACGAAAAAAAAGTTTTATGAGATTATCTTCATAAATGACGAAGTTATTAAATGTTTAATTAAAATTTTAGTATTTTTTGAAAAATCATTAAAAAAAAGTTTTCGGCATTTTATTTTTTAAATGACTGATTCTAAAAGAGCAAAGCATGAACTGAAAAAGTAAGGAATGTGAATTCATTTAAACAAAAAATTCATGCGCAACAATTTAGACATTATTTTTATAAAAACGCATAGATTTTGACTAATTTAAAAAAAAATCGTAAGAAATACAAATATTATTATTTTGTAAAAAACATTATACCATATCGGGACGAAATAAATGATCTTTCTGATTCTGTAATTATTTTTTGACTGAGTTTCATGGATTAAAGTTAGAAAATTTTTTTAAAGAATTTCTACAATACTCCATCTCAGTGTAACTTGGCAGCGTTGAGGAAGATATACAATGTACCAATCTACTTGAAAAATAGCTCTACTTTTTTGTTTTGAATTTAAATCCAAGAAAATAGATAGATATTTGTAAAAAAATTGCATACGTTGTAGAAATTAAATTATTTTTACGTTGTAGAAATGTAATTATTTTTAGACAAACTTAATTAATACAGTCAATAGCGCAACATTATGAAATTCCAGTTTGGCTGAAAACCGATTTTTGACGCCAACTTTTGTCATTGTTGTAACAATAACATTATTACAACAATGCAGACATATCGAAGGTGGCGCCCAAAATTAGTTTGTGATGGATCTATACGGTTTCCACTAACCTCCTCAATATTTCTTTAAAGTTTTATTTATTTCAACCAATCTCCACCGGGAGCCAAAGCGTGATTTATGCAAATGAGATAGATTATATAAGTTCGGGTTTAGCAAGTTAACAAAAAAAGTAAAGTGAAGAGTTAGAAAGGTGAAGTCAAAGGAATTGAAGCATCGGTAGATCAACACGGAGTTGTTGACAGTATTAGTTAGGAGTTACGTGACGAGCTAAGCCGGAGAGTAGTAGATTGAAATTGGAAAAGATTCTGTATGACCGAGTGTGGATCCTTATCTATTAGCTTGTCCTGCCAGTAAGAAATTCATCACCACGACGGAACCGCCGATGTTACAAGGATAAGGTTAGTGATTTAGAAATTTGTGAATACGTGTACGTGTTTTAGCTGTAATTGTACGTGTTTGATCTTTCGTAGATTCTCCACTGTGTTTTATTTCTCTTAAATTTGAATCGTATGGTTGTAGCCTTCCTGTGATTAATAAGCACCAATAAATATAGTGATTTGCAACTATGTCTCTTGATTTCTCTAATCCGCCTACACGTCTAGAAACATTAAACGGTAGACGGGGAGATGATAATCTAAGGGGAGGGTATAAATCACGACAAGTGTTTTAACGTTTTTAATTAATATCTTTTTAAAAACTTTTTTATCTTTTTAAATCTTTTTTTTATCTTTAATGAATTGCAATATCGGAATATAAATGGTCAAAACATGCATTGTCATCCAAACTAAACGTGTATACAAAATTTCAGCTCAATGGGTTGCAGATATCAGCTTCAAAATTGAGTTGCAAGATTTCACCCAAACAAATTACATACATACATACATTGTAAGTAAAATAAAAGCTTTTAAAAATATGCTGATAATACATTCTTGAAAAAAAATTTTTACAACAGTTATTTCTTTTTATATTCTTAAAAAAGATAAAATTACAAAACTATGATTTTGAAGTTTTATCATTATGTACAGCCTGACCCCTATTTTACAAACTTCTAGTTTGCGAATCTATTTTACAAACTTTTCCCAGGAACCAAGCATATAAAGTATATTGAAAATAAATCGCTATTGAATGAATTTTCCCCAATTACAAACTTTTTTGGGGGGGAATTTTGTTAAATAGAGGTCTGACTGCATATATATATATATATATATTTAAATTAAAGCAATGTTCTTAAAACTTTGTAAACTCATGGAACCCTTGAAACAATAAGGTGCTTCTAGGGAGCCCCATCGAAGTGCTAGAAGAGTATATCTTAAAATAATGTACGAAGAAAACCAACAAGTTAAAGGTACTTTAAATAAAGACAATTACAAAATACTGTATTGTTACTAACAAAATTTAATGTAATAAAATGTAATTCATTCAAAAACTCGTACCTCAAGTGTCATCTTCCATTGCATTATATTTAATAACTGGCATATGTGTTTCCAATTTTTTACACAAACTATCAATGTCTAGGTATATTGGAGCAATCTGCAGTCACATTTCATATTCTGCATTAGCTTACTTCTATATTTTGTTTTCAATGACACATACATTGATAAATATTTTTAACTTACTGAAAAATCCAGTGTATAACATGCAGTTTTAACACAAAAAAATAAGATCAAAATTCAAGGCTGCATTTTATACACTGGGTATGAAAATGAGAGCTTTAAAAATAAGAAAAAGGGACAAGCATAAAAAAGGTTGAACTTCTACATGTATCAAAATATCTTCATTAAAAAAAATAATAACATTCCTTATGAACTTGAAAGATTACAATTCGAGAATTTCACTATTTTTTCTGAAGCTTTTGGGATAATTACAGGGATAAATTACTTCAAAACATAAGACAACTGCATGCATTTATTTCAGAATTCTTTGTAAAAAGTGGGTTTGTGTTATATGGTGAATATACCTAAAAATAAAAAAAATGCAGCTTGAAAGTATAGGTGTGCGTTTTATGCCTGATTTTATGGTAAATACATTGTACAGAATAGCATTAAAATGTTTATAACTGTGTGAGAAACTTCTGTGTATTCTGCAAATTTTCAACTTAATATTTAAAAGCTGTTCCTGCTTAAATTCAGACTTTAATGTCGAATCTGTTGATAAGTTGTTTCTTCTCCTTCATTAGCAGGCTTGATTTATCTATTCAGGCTTAAAGCATGAGAACATATACGAAATTTGAGATTTTATTTTATCTACAAAATATTTATTTTTACAAGTAAACTGTTTTTAAAAATTCAATCTTTTATAAAAATTAAAAGCTAACAAACAATTTGGTGTTTTGTTTAAGCAAATATAGTGATTACTTGCAGAACCCAGGTTTAAGACTACTGAATTAAAGCAAATGAAGAATATTAAAATATCACAAAATTATTCTTATAGAATGCCTTTCCAATAACAATTGCAAGATATACAAATCTGAATTTTTAAGGAAGTTCTATAAACAGCATTAAGGCAACAGAACAATCTAGTGATAAAAGATATCTGTCACACATAACATACACTTTTTTACTTAAAAAAAAATTGAAAATCAATTGAAATGTTGATTAAATTTATCCACTGGCTATTATTTAAGCGATAAATTCTTTTATCTCCTAATAGTTTTTCATTCGAAGGATTTTATCATAAAGCTATGATTTTTGATGCTGCTGCAATTTTTCATGAATATGACTAAAAAATTATCAAATATTTATTTTTAAAATTATCTATCAGAGTTTGGGATTTAATCTAAAAGTGAAGTTATAAAAAAAGGCCATCATAACTAAAAACTGTACCAAACCTAATTTTTTCAGAAATACTTGAAATTGTGTTTCAAAAGTTTTTATGTATGATTGAATTGGAATTTTTTTTATAATACTAGATTAATCATTTTTGCAATCTTTCCAACATTGACAATAGATACTGAAAATCTGATCAATCAAATTATTTGACAGAAAAATGTTTAAATTCAGAAAATTTCAAAGTTAAGTAATTCAGAAAATTTCGTATAAGATACCATTTTTGCTGGCTGTTTATACTAGAGGATTATTAACAGTACACTTTGAAGCCACACAAAACTATTGGTGATAGACCTCGCAATTTTGAACTGTGATCATAATGAGGACAACACCTTTACTCTCTAACTTTCCCCACTACACCAATGTGGACTTTAAGCCTCAGAAGATTCAACATGCATTAGCCCCTCTTACATGTCAAATCTTTTGAAGCACCAGAATGCAAACCCACAACTCGACAGAAACAATATTGGCCACTGTTCACTAATATAGCCTTAAATTTAAATAGAATTTTCAAATGATTAGAATAGAAATTAAAATACTTATTTTAATTATTTTTAAGAAAAGTATCTTAAATAATTCTTAATTTAAAATGCTTTTAACTCTTACCCTTTTCCTTTTGAGTATCTGTTTCACATGAAGAAACTTCTTCATAAAATGGACCCAATAATGACATAAACTTAGCGATTTTTTCACTGTATGACATTGTTTCAATGACCTTAAAAAAAAATAAAAATGTATACAAAAAGAATTCTGTTTTCAAATGTGCATATAGATACACAATACTCATATATATTCTATTATTTAGCAAAACACCCACAACAGCAATTAAAAAGCATAATTTGAGATGAAGTTTCCTACAATAACTGAAAAGAAGACAACAAAAATTAGAATTCTTTTACAGCTTTAAAAAATTTAATATGGCAGATTAAGTATTTATCAATGCTGTCTCTGTAGCAACATGAGAAATATTGGCAACAGACCTTGTAATTTTGAGCCACTATCAAGTGATGAGAATGACACCTGAGATGGCAGCCAATTACCTAAACTTCCGCACCACACCAGTGTGAGGATTTGAACCACAACAGATTTAACATGCAGCAACTTCTCTACATGGTAGGTCCTAAGGAGCATCAAGACTCAAACCTACCACTTGACAAAAACGCCAGTAATAAGTTTATGACCGTGACCTCATGACTACCATTAAAATATTTCTGTGGAAATCATGAAAATATAACATATTGGCGTATAACATGCACTTTTAACACAAAAAATAAGACTGAAAATTATGGGTGCATGTTATATGCGGGTATACAAATAATAGCTTTAAAAGTAAAAATTAAAAAAAAGATGAGCATAAAAAAAATTAATACTTCAACATAGATCAGATTACTATTTATTTAAAAGAAATGACATATTTTATGAAATTAAAGTGCTGCACTTCGAAAGGTATAATATTTTTTCAAATGCCTGGGATAATACCTCGGATAAATGACTCAGAACATAAAGAGTTCCAAACACATACATTTCAGGTTTCTTTATAAAAAAAGGGGGGGGGGCACATTACATGATGAATATACTTAAAAATTAAAAAATGCAGTTGGAAAGTATAGGTACACATTATGTGCCCCTTATTAAATTCATAAAAATAATTGTTAAGAGATGAGGAATGTAAATAACATATACTGTTGAAATAAACTGAATTGGTCGCTGCAGCCACAATAGTAGGGTGGCTATGGTCACTAACTCCTAGCCACCACTGCTTCTATTGCACCACAGATTTCAGCCCTAATGCTCCTTGACTTATGATGCAGAGGGACTGATGTAATCTGTCAAGGCTCAAAGTCCTAAATATTTGCATAGTGTGAAAGTTTGAAAAGTGGGGTGCAAGCTCAGATGTCATCCTCATCATTTGATAATGATTCAAAATTACTAAGTCTATTGGCAATAGCCCTTGTGTTGCTTCAGAGTAAGACATTAATAAATAAAAAAAATTATGGGGAAAAGGAAGTAGATGGGTTTAAAATTTGTCTGTTTCTCACAGTTTAAGCACCTCAAATTTTACAATGTGCTTCCAAAATAAAGAGCAATACCACATAGAAATTTACTTTAATATCCTAGCTTTTGTTATGTATATCGCATAAATTTTTGAATAGAAAAACATTTATTTCACTTTATTTCAAGGGCAAACATATTGCATTTATCATACTGTCCTTTAATTCAAATATATATTTTTATTAAGGCTACTTAAAGCTTAAAAATTGTAATATAAATTCATTTTACAGTTTTTACATGCTGAATTTGTAATAACAATAAACATTAATGCAACATTATCAACATTGATCTGAATTACATTCCCCCCTAAAAGTTAAAAGAATTTAAAATCAAACCCTGAGAGAACTACCTTCACTTTTTGAAGGTAGATCAAAAAGAAATCTCTTTGGAAAATTACATAATTGTAAAGATATTGAATAAGTTTCAGTTTATAATTTTTTAGCACTATTTCCTTAAAGACTACAAAAATTGAAATTTTTTCATTTATCATAAGAATAATGCCTTCTTATTGTAATATTACATCACAATTTGATCTATAAATCTTTTGGAAAAAGGAGAAGTATAAAAATGTTTAATAAATATTTAATGTGACATCACCAAAATTTTATTCATTAAACATTTGACACTATAGCATGATCAAGAGTTAAACAAAAACCCTCAATAATAATTCAGAAATTATCTTTCACAAAGAAATTTTTTATTACAATTTTCAAATTTGTAATAGAGTATAACAACATAAAAAGATGCCTCATCTAATCTGGAAAAAGTTCAAAAGTATGAAATTTGACACAATTCTTACTTTAGTTAATTCTTCAATATAACTTTCCATGGCAGTTTCTTTTGACATACTTTCTAAGCTGTTCCAAGCAGTCCTGTAACAAAAAAAGTGTACAAATGTTTTAATGCTTTTTCTCTTTTTATTCCACTTTCTTAAAATGTCTCATTTAATAAAAAGTTCAAATAAAAACTTAATTTTAAAAATTACACACATAATCCAAACTTTACTGTAATTCAATACACATATTCTTTTTTAATTGATTCTTTTTTTAGAATTAATTAGGTTACAGTTATGGGTTAACTCTTCCAAATAAAATACATAAATTTTCAAAATATTCTTTAAAAAAAAATTCATAACACAAAAATAAAATACATATATCATCTCAGGTAATAATTAAATATACACAAATGACATGCCTTTAATTGAATAATGGTTCAAGATTAATACAACGAAATTTATTATTACAAATCATGTATACAAAGAAATTTTGATAAATCTGAACTAAAATGATAATGAATAGTACAATTGGTGTAAAATTATACAAAAGCAATTGTACCAGTAATAATTTTTTCTATAATCTGGAAGACAATTTTTAAAAGCAAGTGGAAATCAAGGAATACAAAAGGAAATAATGAAAAAACATGTAAGAAACAACATTAGATGGCTTTTTCCTCATTCCAGTTGAAGGACACATACATTTATGAAGTATCTACAAACATTAAAAATTCCAATAATGTTTTGTCAAGTAGAAAACTGAAGTCAGAGTTAAAAAAAAACAAAAAAAACCCCACACCTTTAAATTCCCAACTACAAAATCCTCAGCTCGTTTCTAAAGTCCAATTACATGTATAATTTAAGTAAATATAATAGGTCTCAGATATAAACTATATTTATAACTTAACTGTTTTTAAAAATATACATTAATCTGCATTCAGTATAGCAGATTGGACTGAACAATTAGATATGTCCAAGTTGCAGTAAATTATAGTGTCTACATGTACACTTATGTTCTATCCTCAGCAAGCACACTTTGAATTTATTTTTGGACATTTTGTAATATGAAGAGATATTATGCAACTTATAATAAGAATATTAAATGGATCCAATCTAAAAATTTCTTTTACACTTTCCAAATAATTAAACAAAATTTTAAAGAATCTTTCTTTGTTAAGAAAGCAGATATAATTTTATCAGTTTATAAAATTGTTTGCAACAATTTTGAAAGCTATACATATCAATAGTTATTGTAGTTAACGATACAAATTTTTTAAGGCAATAATTATTAACATGTAATATAAATTAATAATATGTTTATCATTAAAAAAAGAAAATATTAAATGTTTGTAATATAAATATTAGCAAACATAGGAAACATCGCAGTTTTTAAATAAATATCATAATACAGTTTAAAATACATAAAAAATAGCATGAAATATATTTTCAAAATTTACGGAATAGTATATTTTATTGCATTACAATTTTAAAAATCACTTATCATCGTAGGGGATCATCAAAATATTTATACATTTACATTTCAAAAAGTAATTAAATAAAAATTTACATGCCAGCTATCTACAACACATTCGAATTTTTTAAATATAAATCCAATAAGAGCTCTAATTTATAGCAAAAACTCAAGGTGTAAATATTTTATATTTTCAGACTAAATAAAACAAGGTATAACTCCACAAAAACAATAATGAAGGAACCAAAATATAGTTGCTAAATAAATTAGCTAGAACAGTTTTTTTAAGATTTCATCGTTGTAAGAAAAGTATTTTTTCCCCCGACAAATTTCTCATTGCTAGATGATGATTTTTTTACACAAAATACCTTGATAACTTAAAAAAGGTATAATAAATTATTCAATTAAAATCTTATTATATTAGGAATTTTACTATATTTGGATAAAAAGTACAATTACCATTTTGCTCTAGCTGCAATATTCCAAGGATAAGGTTTTGGTTCACAACAAGGTCCTTCAGTTGCTTGCATTTCATAAGCATATAATTTTAACATCATTTCCTGGGATGGCTCAAAAGTACCTTCAAAACATATGTTAGATTATATGCATTTTATATTGTCATTTGAAAAGTATTTATAAAGATTATCAAATACCCTCCAATAACATCATCATAGATATTTTATTTTAATATCCATATAAATTACCAACATTTCATTTTAAACTTAAATTATTGATGTACATCAAGTATTTTTTAATGAATATGTAAAGAAATAATGATAGAAAAAAATATTAAACACAACTTTCAGCATCTGATTTATGAAAATATAAACTGACAATCCATACAGTTTGAAAAAAAAAAAAGAAGAGAAAAACAGAATGCATATTAATGCAAAAACTTGAGAATATTAATAAATACTTTAATAAAAATTTTAAATATTTAATAAACTATAACAGACAGCCTTTATAAAAATTAATTTAAAATCTTATAAATACTTCAATTAGCATTTTTGTCAAAAGAAATTTTTTGGGGGGATACTTATTTTCACTTAATTGAAAAAATTAAAGCATTTCTTAAAAGTTTTTTGAAAAATACTTGATATTAATTGAAGACTTAAATATCAGTCAGATTTTATTGTATTAGGATATTATTTTAATTCTAAACTAAACAGTCCATGGCACGCAAAAGTCTACAGTGCTCATCTCAGTTTTCGTAACTTTGAGTACTGAGGCGCATGAGCAGATGTTTTGGTCAGGTAGTCAGTCTGATGCAAAACCTCCCAGTGTTTAGTTTTGAAGCAAGCTAAGCATTTATCGACCCATTGAAGGGATGAAAAGCTGAGTTGACCTTGCTAAGCCTGGGGTTTGAGCACCGGATCTGTGGCGTGGAAATGCGATATGCTACCACTCGCTGTCTTATTTTAATTCTAATTTAAATAATTATCTCTAATTTCTTCTTAAAACAATTGTTTAAAAAAATGATTTTCCCATTTTGTAATTTGACACTATTCATACTTAATTGTATGTAGACTGTGAGACCTAGTAGTATTAAGCTGTCAATCATAATTAGGTTATCAATCCTAAATCATGATTTTTTTTTTTGTTAATACCACAATCGTGATCTCCTAAAAAATGATGGTCTGAAATTTGAATTGAATTGCAATTCTGTCAGTAGTGTAGCATGAGTTTCAGTTGCCCAAGGCATAGGTCAAATTTGTCATTCTCTTATTTAGATATTTAAATCTAGACAGCTCTAAAATGTACAGAAATTATAGAGAACTTTTTAGCAAGAATATATTTGTTATTGTACATTGTATATGACACAAATATGCTCAGTGGCTGAGTGGTAGTGTATTGCACTTCCATGCCGTTGGTCCTGGGTTAAAATCCCGGGCTGGACAAGATCGACTCAGCCTTTCAACCCTTCAGTGGGTCAAAAAACGAGTACCAAGCTTGCTTGAGAACTGAACACTGGGTGTTTTGCATCAGACTGACCACTTGACCAAAACTTCTGCACATGCTCCCTGGTACCTAAAGTCACAAAAACTGAGATAGGCATAGTAGGCCTTGGTCCTCATGGGCTGTTGTGCCACTGAGTTAAATTCATATGATACAAATAAAGAAGTCATGTATGCATGTTTTGTAATGAAATAAATACGTTTGTGACAAAAAATTTTATACATATGCCATTCACTGATATATATGCAATATTTATGATACACAATCCCCAAAATTAAATTAAAAATGCATAAAACTAAGAACACATAACGAATAACAGTGAATAGAATATGAAATACAAATCAACTTCCAGTCAGAACTTGAATGATGTTAGAATATATATTGCGGATGGAGCGGATGTGTAATTGTGAATAAAAGACAGAATAATAATACCCAATATCCAGATATATTACACATTGTGATAAAAATTGCAATATTAATATGACTGTATGTATAGGAAGAGTTGAATATGTTTGTGCATACAATTTTTCAACAAAGTTCAATAATTTAACAATCAAAAAACTCTTTTAGGAAATCGTGGATTTTTAGAAGATCAATTTCATCAATGTTAACTGGTCAACTGAAGTTGCAGGTACTATTATACATATATATTGAAGTCTACATTTTTTGAAAGGATGTATTCTCACTAAATATTCATCATAAGTAATCTTTTCTTTTTAATTGGCTGCATATTGGCAACTAAACCTTTCCAGACATAGCAAATCCCCAAATTTGAGAGCCATTTCATGGTGGCTCTCACTACCAAATTTTGATGCTTGAATTAATCATAAGCAATCCAAGCTCAAAAGAAAACATTGGGAATTACAGCAAGGCAACTGGTTAATATAGATGGTATTGCCAATGACTACACTCACTTAAAGAAAGATGATTCCCTGATCCCCCCCCCCCCAGATTAAATTATAAAAAGTTCCTAGCCAATTTTAATTGGTCCAAACTGTAGGTGTGACAAAAATATGGAAAGAAATGGTTCAAAGTTTTAGTTCAGATTACAAGATATCCTTAATATTAATTGTGGATTTTTACAACCTCAGCTACACTATTCTACTGAATTAAGTTCATTTGCTTATTTTAAAGTAAATTACACATGTCTTTTTATTTGATTCAGAAGTAAACATCTATACCTACATGACTGAAAAATTGCGAGAATCAGCTAAACAGCCTTATAAGAAAAATGGAGATATTGCTTAGTATCAATTAAATTTACATTTTACTGAGTTCATGCTGATATTAACTGGGATGACATAAAAAATAATTTTAAAAAACTTCCATATAAGCATTTCAGCTCATCCCCACCCTTCTCTTTTTTATGAGTTAGATTTGGTGACCAATGATGAAAGTGATAGTTTGTAATTAGAGGTGGAAATTAAATTAAAATAAAAGTTTACAGAGAAAAACCATTATGTGGACTAAGACTAAGACTCATTACATTCACTAAGACTGTACAAAAGTAAAGTATTTAAGATCAGAACGAATGTTAATATCGCACTATTCAGTTACTTGAGTGCTCGTAATTTTGAACCATGGTCAAGTAACAAGAATGACACCTGAGCTACCACCCCCTCTCCTAATTTCCACACTACACCAGTGGGAGGATGCTTGAGCCTCAACAGATTTAACGTGCATCACCCCCTAAATGGCGGATCTTCAGCAGTACAAGGCTCGAACTCCAGACATGCCAGCCATTTGAGATCAGAAGGAGACTAACAAATATTTGGTTTGATTTAATACAAATTATTACTAACAAAAATTATTTAATCAAAATGTCTTTATTATATTTATTTTAAAGGGGGGGGGGGATTTAGGAAGCAAAAAATGTATTAAATATTCTTCTGTTATAGCATACATGTGTGATAATTAAAGAGTTTAAATGCTAATGTATTATGCCTTTCAAAGTATAATGATGCCAAATTAGGAATAATTTTTGTTAAGCAAGTTATTTACTTCTTTTTTAGTATTTATGTATTATCACAATTGTATTGGCGACATCATATGCAACGAAGCCCATGGTTGTGAATTCAGCACATATGACACATGTGAAATTGGGGTTGCTGACATGGCGAGTTATCTTGAACATTGGCATTGTTACGATAGTACGTTAGTACACCCTTTTTTTACGGTCATAAGAATAAATAAATACCCTTATTAACCTGCAATTTTCATCATAGGTGTTTTTTTTTAAATTTACACCTGCCAACCTCCTCTTGGACATACAGCCTCTTGCAGTCCAGTACAAAACAAAAGTTGCGCTAGTAGAAGGAAGAATTCCATGGTTATTTTGCGAGAGAACATGAAGTTGAGAGGGGCAATCAAATAGATGGTCCCCAGTCATTGACACAGAATTACAGAAAGGGCAGAGCGGAGAACCAGCCAGGCTAATTTTAAACAGATGGGCCTGCAAATAATAATGTCTGATGATGACTCTAAAACATGCTACTCCTTCCCCTTAGAGAGAACAGAAAGTTGAGCACATCTCCGGCCATTGAGTAGACAAGACTAAGATTTACCAACAGCCAGCTCTTTAAGAGCAGATATTCTTTTCTGATTATATTTATCCCTCATAAGACGCTTGGCATTTCTATGAAGAACCAATAGACAAGGTGAATGCAGCCTCGATAGGTGGATGAAACTGTCCTATTTAATGTGGTTTGAAGAGTGGTATTAATAGTAATTAATTCTTTAAAACCATATTTATGGGATTAAAGAATTTTAATTTACTTCTACAAGATTTTTTTACATTATAAAAGCCCCTCTCTCCCTTCCCCCAAATTAGGAAGAGAATGGTCTGAATAGCCACATATTTCATTCCAATTTGATAATTAGACCCTAAGATATTTAAGAAAAACACTTTAAGGGAACGAAAATTTCACCCAAACAGTTTTGGTTATATTGTAGAACAGGAGGGATTTTTAGGAAGCTTATTTAGGAGGGACAGGAAGCCAATTTTTAGGCAACCAGAATCAGTCACCAAACTACCAATATGTAGCAATAGGTACTCCAAGAGTAATGAAGCGATGCAGAATTCATTCTGGCATCTAGATAAACACTGACTTAATGAAATTGGTCAACAGTATAACATGTAAGAATCTAAATCTTTTACAATCATTAACTCTGATACTAATTTTGTACAGATGAGACAAAAATTAAAAAAGGTATTATGTCTCATTTTTTATATGACTGTATATATCATGTCACATCATTTATAATAAAAAAAAAGACAGAACAAAAATTTGAAGGAGACAAAAAAATATGCAGCTGATTCTCTAAGTCAGTGGTCTTCAAACCGTATCAACCCATGGAACCCGTTGAACTTGAAAGTGTTTGGTAGAATTCCTAGATCTAGAAAGTGTTTTTGTTGAACCCCATTCCCCACACATACTTAGAAGAATCTACCTCAAAATAATATTTAAAGTAGATCAACATGTTATAGGTACTTTATGTAAAGACAATTAAAAAAATATAGCATTTATTATTAGAAAACTCTTTAATTTTTTAATATAATTTACTCATTTATAATATTAATTTGTGATCAAAGTGTCACCTACCCATGCATTATATTTAGAAAATGGGATATGTGCTTGCTTTTTTTTATGCAAGCTATCTAAGCCTAGATCCGTTGAAATTATCTACAAACGCATTACATATTCTGAGTTTAATTTGTCTTAATACTTTGTTTTTGTATCCACTCATATCGCGTGAAAAATATATTTCACTTAAACACAATTTTTTTAATGGAATTAAACTGTTTATAGCTGTATAAACCCGAGATTGTAAACAATAGAATATTCACAATCTAGTAGGAAGTATGATGCCCTGTGGCTGAGTGGTAGCGCATTGCGCTTCCACTCCACAGGTCCGAGGTTCAAACTCCTGACTGGGCAATATCGACTCAGCCTTTTATCCCTTCACAAGGGTTGATAAATGAGTACCAGGTTTGCTTGGGAACTTAACAATGGGGTTTTGCATCACACTGACCACCTGACCTTAACATCTGCTCAGGGCCCAAGGTCACGATACTTATATGGGCACAGTAGGCCTCGGCCCTCATGGGCTGTAGGGCCACTGAGTTAAAGTTAAATAGGAAGTATATACATAAAGGCAAAAAAATGTTTTAATATTCTTTAATTATATTACAATAAAAGTTTTATACAAATTTCATGGAGAATATAAATGTATTTTGCATACATATTTACATAAGTTTCTTTTGGTTTTTTTTAATGTGACTCGTGGAACCCCAGGGTTCTGTGGAACACAGATTGAAGACCACTGTTATAAGTTATATTGAAATAACTGAAATTACCATATCTGATTAATTAGCAATTGAGATTATAACTTGTGATAGTTCAGTATAAGCATAACAAATATTTTTGGTACAACACCATTAGTAAGACATTGTTTAGCACCAAGATTAAGATTATGAAATAAAATGAGATTAACCCATTTAGGACTCCTCATACAATTCCTTTCATGGCCACATTAACATATATATATATATATATGAAGAGTCTTTCTGACCCCAAAAGACCATGATTACATGGATTCAATTCAATTTGGATAGTTAAATTCTGATTTCAAAATTTGAAACACTTTATTTTAATTTTTAAATGACATTAGATGGTGGTTGAAGTCTGTTATATTTTGCATAATGTTACAGAGATTTGACTATCAATATGGACTTTAGGTTCTCAGTTTTTTAAATTTGATCTGGGGTATTTATGAATGTAAACAACTACATGTGTTTGGTTCTTTCAAGAGGATTGGGCATTTAAAGGGCCATGATTTTCTATACTCTGGGTTTCTCTTTATATTTCAGTGAAGTTGAAAAAAGATGAAATGCTTATTGGTTTAGATGACAGTAGATTTAGCATTTGAGGTTTTCTAGATAGTATTTTATACATTTTGACTCAGTTTTATCCTAGTCATCATAATGGAAAGAGTGAAATATTTAAGTGAGATAAATTGGTGAACAAATCAAAGAGGAAAGTGATTTTTTTAATATAAACAGTTGTGAATTATACTATTCAGATGACACTGAAATACGATATATACCAATATAAGTATTTGGATACTCATGCAAATGAAGATATATGCAGTCCTGATCTATGTTGGACCAACTGTACTTAATTATTGTGCATTGGATAAGTCACATGCAAGATGCCATTAAATTCATAGCTGTATGACTTTGAGAAGGGCATAATTGTCGGATATTATAAAAATGGCCGGCTCTTGAGACATATCCAGTACGTAAAATATTCTAAAGTTGACAGTGGCTATCATGATTAAAAAGTGGAAGGTGAGTAGTGATTGTTGGAATGTGCTTTGACCCAGCAGACCCATGAAACTAAGAGATAGAAACTAACGATGCTATCCAAAGAAATTCGGAAAAACTATACCAAACCTTTAACACCCCTAATGCCCTACATTAGGGGTGTTAAACTCGCAGCCCACGACGAAAATTTTTGTGGCCCAGCCAATATATCCTCACACAATAATACAAAATAAAATTTTATGAAAATTTTCCCAAAAGTGAAAAAATAGTAGCAAAAAAAAAGGTGTCACGATATAAAGATTATTTTTTGTTTTTCTTTTTATATCTGTTTATTATAATGTATTATTCGAAATAAACCTACATTTCTACGAATAGATTTTTTTTGTTACAGTTTTTTGCAACACTTTTAATTTGTGCAACAGCACCACTTACTTTTTCTGTCATTGCTTTTGTTCCATTGCTGCATACTTCAATACATTTTTCCCAGTTAATTTCATGCATTGTAATAGAATTATCAATGCAATTAAATATATTTTCCCTCATGGTGTTAATGTTCACACTTTCACATAAAAGCAAATCTTCAATTTTTTAATTAAAATCCTACTGAATGAAAACAAGCAAAATTGCTAATCTAGCAATGTCTGTGGACTAATCTAGTTGTAATACATAAACGTCACATGGCTGCAACCGTGAAATAAATTCTATTTTAATGTCATCAGCAATTTCGTTACTATGCCTTTTTACAGTATTGTTAGAAAAAGACACACTTTCAAATTGTTTACAATACCTTTCGCTCAATACACATGAAATGATATCTTGAACACAAGATTTAATAAGTGATTCACTAATAACATGTGTCTCACCTGCTAGAGCAATACGGTAAGATACTTGATATGCCCTTTCACTATCTTTTGATTATCTGTTTTGAATTATTTTACCATAAAACTCTTGTTTTTATAATGGCTTTCAAGTTTTCTTTTAAAAAAAAGAAACATCTTTGCCTTTATCTATTGGGTGATTTTTTTCCAAATGCCTCAATAATTTTGCCAATATTTTATTGCAAAGCAAACAAACTGCATTTGGAGCCTTCTCCTCACCAGTACTAGTAAATCCAAACGACAGGTAACTAGTATCATATTTACGTCTTTTCGTTGATACCACCTCTCCAAAATTGGAAGGTGGAGGCTGTAGCTGTACGAAACTGGAAGTTGATGGCATTATGGTTTTCTGAATGCCTGTATCTGTAGATTCCGTGATTTCTGCATTACTACTAACAATGTCAGTTTTCTTTAATGACATATTTTCCAATCAACGATCCATTATAATGGTATTTTCATGTTTTAGATATAACAGTATTTCTTTTGATATTGAAACTTTGTTTACGATCTGAATTACAGTTACCGTTAATAATACAAGGGCATAATAGCATTAGTGCAAATGGATGGTTAATCGACTGTTTCCAAATAAACTAGTCCTCCTACCAGTCTTTCAGTGTATCCTTCCACCAGCATATTTTTACCGGAAATGGTGTGAAAAGGCTCCATTTTTTATTAGGTTTTTTCAATAATCCACAGTTTTTTTTAAAACTTTTGTATACATACCTTTTCTATCTAATCAATGTTGTTTAAGAATATGTAATGTAGACAAGTCAGGTGATTATAATGAAAATAAATAAAAACAAACTTTGCATGGATCAACTGGTGCAGTTATAAGAGAAGCAAAGGGACATAGGCAATTGCCAAAGCAGTAATCTGGAAAAGAAGTTTAAAATATGCAACTATGGTCATTTATTGGTAGGATCAAAAGTTTGAACCCGTTTAAACATTCATACACTGGTATATTGCACAAAGAAAAAAAAAATTACATAAATTTTGAGGGTCGACTGTCAACTTTCTAAGGAAAATTTGAATATATTAAACACCATATTCATATATTTTTTTAATCAAATAAAATTTGTCACACGAAATCCCTAAATTTTCCCCACTTTGGAAACCACTACTCTTGAATTGAATCAAGGTACAATCTCTACCAATCGGATGGCAGTGCTTGGGTTGGGCATATGCTTGGAAAATATCTTTTGCCAGAATGCACTGTACCTACTGTAAAGTTTGGTGGAGAAGGAATAATGGTCTGGAGATGTTTCTTGTGGTATGGACTGAGACCTTTGATCCTAAATCATGGTAAACTCCACACTACGTCCTACTAAACTGTTCTAGACAAAAATGTTCTTCATATGCTGATGCAACTTTATGGGTTGGATCGTTGTTACTTCCAGGATGACAACATCTCATATCATGTTGCAAGGTCCACCATGGATTAATATGATGATAATGGGATGAGCCGAATGGACTGGCCTGCCTAGAGTTCAGACTTGAATCCTAAAAAAAATCTGTGACGAGTTTTAAAAAAAAAAATTTTTTTTAACATTTATAAACCCCGTGCACCACGCAATGTATAACACGGAGACATACAACACAGACAGAAGAAAGGATTACAACACAAACATCCATGCCTTCTCCGGGATTCGAACCCAGTCCCTACGGCACCACAGTCAGCTTCACTGACCACTATACCGGATGGGCGGCTCTGGGACGAGTTGAATCGCAAAATTAAGTTGTGCAGCAACTGTCCAAAATCGTAGAAAAACTTGCATGTCTTCTCCAAGCCCCTGAGAGGAAGAAAATACCATTGTCCATCATCCAAACAAGTATGGAAAGCATACCCAGGAGGTTAGGGATGTAATTGCCTTAGGTGGAGGCTCTATCAACTATTGAATATGAATAAATATTGTTTATTTCTTTTATTACAAGTGTCCAATTACTTATAGGTAGATAAAGTAGTTGATTATGTGGGCAAACAATTTGCGTGCGAGTCCTGAACTATCATCAATTATCACAACCGTAGTCAATTTTTTAAATACATAAAAGAAAAAAAAGTAATTTATCATTTAGCCTTAAGAGAATTTCACATCATTGCTAATTAAATAATCTCTGGAAATGCAAGTAAAATCTTAAAACTGTAAATGGTAGAAAAAGGAATAGTCAAACGATTACTAGATATAAGGGTCATTTATCCAAAAATTTGTTGAATAGATTAATAAAGATACCAAACACTAATTGAGTCTCAAAATCTTTATAATGATGATAAGTGAAAGTATGTTGTGAACTTAATATTCACCATTTGATGATGGTTCAAATAATGAAGTCAGTTAAATTGATACTTGTGTATTAAAATCACTGCAGACAAATTTACGCCCCATGAAATGCACCAATGTTTCATTCCAAGTAAAACAAATAAGAAACTTTTTTGTTGTTGCTCTCTTTTGCTGTTATGATATGGCGCGATTAGCATCGCATAAATTTGGCTGGAGTGGTGTTAATACATAAGTAGCGTTAAATCTTTGGACCAAACAGATTGATACATTAAACATTAAAAGACTAAAAAATTACATAAAAATGAAAAAAAATTTTTTAGTAACAAAAGCTTACTTTATTTTACTAAACTATAAAAAAAAACCGTTGCATAAATGTTAAGTTTTACATATGATTCTAATTCTGAACACAATGTTGATTTATTTTTTATTGAATACTGCTTCTATCTACGAAGAAAATTAAAAACTTTAACAACACAACAACAAATAAATCTTATTTTGAATGAGTAGTTGTTTTTAATGAAAAAATTTAATAAATATGTAATGTATTAAAATAAAATTTAATTGCATTCATATTAAATGTGCAAAAATATAATCATATTCAATTTCGGAATTTACAGTAAAGTGAATAAGGGAACACATTTACTGTACGGTCACCCTTGGCACGATTTTTTTTCTTAGGTGATAAACATTTTAATACGGCAACCTCCCATCCAACCCAACAAGAAATTACAGTAACCCTATTGGTCAACGGAATTTAGCCTGGTCAAGAGAGTTTAGCCGCCATTACTTGTTTTGTTCGACCACGTTGCATGTGTGCTTTTTTTTTAATCTTCAGCTCTCGCATTCTTTTTGTGAAGGCTGCATGGGGAATGTCCGAGGTAAGTGCGAGAATGATGTAATGTGGTATGACGAGAATGTTAATTTAAGATATTTGTATGGATTAGATAAAGGGAAGGAAACGTTTGAATTTTGTATGAAAGCGGGTTTGATTGCGAATAGATATGAGTGTTGCAAGTGTGGTAAGGAGATGAAATTGGTTGAGAGGCACGATATAAGTGATGGTTTTGAGTGGAGGTGTAAATCGAAGGTGAAAGGACAAATGCATGACGTCAAAAGGAGCGTGAGAAAGGGTTCTTTTTTTGAATTGAGTCGAATGACAATGAATGAGATTTTAGTTCAGGTTTATTTGTGGGTGAGTCAGAGTAAGGTTGCTTTTAATATGAAAGAGAGTAAATGTTCGTCTAAGACTGTGTGTGATTTTCGTTCCTATTGCCGTGAGATTTGTGTGGTAGAGATGATTGAAAGTAGTATGATCGTGGGTGGAAGCGGCGTGATTGTTGAGATAGATGAGAGTAAATTTGGAAACCGTAAATTTCATTGGGGAAAACGTGTGGAAGGTAAATGGGTGTTTGGGGGAGTTGAGCGTGAGACGGGTGCATGTTTTATCAAAGTTGTGGCTGATAGGACGACTGATTCTTTGCTGAGTGTAATAAATGAGTATATTCTTCCGGGTTCGATAATAATTTCAGACTGCTGGAAGAGCTACGATTGACTTTCTAATGAAGGCTTCGTGCATCTGAAGGTAAACCATAGTGTGAGTTTCAAGGACACGGATACAGATGCCCACACTAATACCATAGAAGGAACGTGGGGAGCAGTTAAGCGTGGTATTCCGGCCAGCAAAGCAAAATGTCAGTTGGATTACTACTTAGCTGAATATGTGTGGCGGAAAAAAAATAAGCACATGTGCAACAAATTCACGGCGTTCATAGACTCCATTATACGCGTTTATCCTCCTCTAACAGCCGACAAGGAGCCGGAAGAAGCGGAGTGAGGTGGAAGGTAGTGGGGAGCGGCAGATGGGAGAGAAGTATGTTTATTGTTCATTATTACCGATTTCAGCGATTTGGCCGCCATTTTTTTTTTCTCAAGCAGCATTTTCACTACGCTGTTTTCTTTAAATCTCGTTCGTACCAAAAGTCGCCAAAATGGCAACTTTTGGCGAAATTTTGAAAAAGTCGCCAAGGGTGACCGTACAGTACATTTTTACCTGAATAAGCATTATTTAAATACAATTTCAAAATCAGAAAAATTTAAGCGATTGAGATGATTATTCTAATATAAAAACTTATGCAAAAACCATTTACCATCATATGGTATGCTATTAATGACATCTACAGCAGCTAAGAATTTTTCCTCTGTACTCATGATGAAAAAGGAAAGTAAATAAATAAAACTATAAGTACGATAGCTTAAAATTTCATTGAAAATTTTTAAATAACTCTTGCTATAATCTCACATGTTACGATCAGCTTGCTAACATGTCCTCGAATCGCGCCGCAAAAAATAAACAAATAAACCTTGCGATTACAGTTGTGAAAGAAATACCATTCAGGTTGTTAATTACTGAAAAAGTACTCATCAGAATATTTTCCTATTTCAATTTATTGGAATTCTGAATTATCTTCCAAATAATATGATATCATTAAATTTGATTATATTTAATATTTTTTATTGTTTATATTTAACTGACTTTGAATGGGATTTTAAATCTCCCCAAAAAATGTTATTTAGATTCGCTAGTCTATGAAAAAGCGTTGTTAGAAGAGATAAATAAAAAGTAGGGAAAATTTATTTTCCTTTAGTTTATATAATTTATCAAGTAATATAATAAAAGAATGAATTAATTAATAAAAAGAGAGTTATCAGGAAGTGCAGCACTCAACTCAGTGTACATTTAAAGTAAAACGTGCTGTACATAAACAGGATTAGACAGTAAGTTACAATCGGGTTTAAGGTCTCTATTTTTAGTTGAAAATGAGTATCAAGAAGAAAGTATTTGCTAAGCAACAGAAAGGTAAAAAATTCAATAAATCTGCAGTAACCTCCAAAAAGTCAAAGTCTGAGAAGAAAACCCACAAAAATGTCAATATTAACAAATACAAAAAGCATAAAGTTGAAAATAATGTGGAGGATAATACCGCCTCCGATTCCGATATAAATGGAGAAATGTCATTTGATTCTAGCGATGATGCCGAAGAAGAATATGAAAGAGTACCAAGATTTAAAAAATGCTTCAAAGTAAGGAATTTACTGCCTGTTAAAACTAAGAAAGGATTTGTCTATAGATCCGAAGTGATTGAAGAAGAGAATGAAAATGAAACGCCTAAGTTTGCTCCTGAAGAAGCAGAAACTAAAAAAGACTTGGTCCAGACATATTCTATGCAACGACAGTCCCTCGGAGATTTGAAATGTAAAGTTGCGCTCTTGTGTACATCAATAATTGAAGAACCTGACAGTAACATAGCAGCATTGAAAGAACTTGTACAAATGTTTGAAATTCCAACCACGAAAATGATAATTAGTGAAACAAAGACTTTAGCCTTTTCATTGCTTCGTGTATTTTTGGATGTATTACCTGGATATAGAATTAGAATGCAAGAGGAAACTGATACAAAAGTAAAGTTAAAAAAAGAAACTAGAAAATTGCTTGGCTATGAACAGACTCTTTTGAAATGTTATAAAAAGTATTTGGAATTATTGTATGGCTTAGTT
This sequence comes from Trichonephila clavata, assembly GCA_019973975.1. Taxonomy (NCBI): domain Eukaryota; kingdom Metazoa; phylum Arthropoda; class Arachnida; order Araneae; family Nephilidae; genus Trichonephila; species Trichonephila clavata. Next base: position 57,676 of record BMAO01003286.1, on the reverse strand, counting down.
CAAGACATGAAACATAAATTGTCTTTGAACAATATAACTAGAACTAAGCAGCAAGCATCATCTAAAATAGGTATAGTTGCGGTGAAGTGCATGTGTGAATTGTTGAGTGCAAAGTTTACTTTCAATCATTTTAAGGACTTGGCTGGTAAATTAGTTCCTCTTGCTATAGATGGGGATGAAACAGTGTCTGAAATGTGCTGTAAGGCATTTATAAAACTTTTTAGGGCTGATAAACTTGGAGATGCATCTGAGAGTTTAGTGAAACTAATTGTTCATGTAATCAAGGAGCGCAAATTTAACGTCCCAGCTGATTTACTGAGAACATTTTTGAATTTAAATTTGAAAGAAGCCAAACCACAAGTGGAGAAAGTTGATATGGAAAAAGGTCGTAAGGAATGGTGTGCTATGTCTCGTACTCAGCGGCGAGCTAAGAAAAGGATTAAAAACCTTGAATCTGAATTAAAGGAAGCACAAGCTTATGAATGTGTTGAAAATGTAAGAAAATTCCATACCTCCACATTAAATAAAATATTTTGGGTATTCTTTCACATTCTTAAAGATGGTGATAAACTATCTCTGATAAGCCCAGCACTTGAGGGTCTTTCTAAGTTTGCATATCTAATTAATTTGGAGTTTTTTGATGATCTTAATGATGTTTTATGTGGTATGATGGAGAAGGATTTATTAAGTGATGTAGATAAGCTACATGGAGTATATACATTATTTACTATTCTAGCAGGCCAAGCAGAATCTCTTCATATTGATCCTCATCAAATCTTTTGTCACATGTACCAAGGGTTACTAAATTTAAGCCATTTCACCGATATTAAACATTTTGAATTAGTTTTGAAAAGCTTGGAATTTAATATTTTAAGGAAGAAAAAGAAGATACCACTTAACAGAATTTTGGCTTTTATAAAACGTGTTGGGACTGTAAGTTTACAAACGCCCATTCATGGAACTTTAGGGCTGTTATGTTCTTTACGAAGTTTAATAATGGATGTGAAAGGTTCTGATATTCTGCTTGATCCTGAAAGCTCAATTGGTAGTGGTGTCTTTTTACCTGAGATAGGAGATCCTGATCACTGTAATGCTCAATCAACTGCACTGTGGGAATTGCACTTATTGAAAAACCATTATAATCCAGCTGTAAAACTGTATGCTGCACATCTATTACATAACTGTTCTAACCAAGGTAGGTCAAATCTTCCTGATAAACTTGCAAAATTGACACCTATAGAGACAATGAAATTTTTTTCTTATATTGCCACAGAAAATAAAATGGAATTTTTGAATGATGCCGAGAAACCCCCCAAAAAGAAATTTAAAAAGGACTCTAATATTACTGAGATATGTGATGAATATAATACAGACTTTGAGTTGGACTGGGAAATATTAAATGATGTAGAATTTTTTACAAATGTCTAGTTTTATATCGAATAAATAAAATTTTATGAGAAAGTGAAATACATTTCTATTCATTCAAAATTTGATAAATATCAATATCCACATTCCTGTTTTAAAAAATGTTGCATGCTTCATATGTCAAAAGTAATTTTTTTTCATGAATTTGAAGGATATGTAAAGTTGCTTAAAATATCAATTGATCAATCTTTTCTAGTCGATTTAATTTTGGTTTTTATTGTGTTATGTTTACTTATGTACTCCTATTTTTATATGGGTGTAAAAGAAACTAAACTAATAAATTTCTGTAGCATTGCTTATTTATTGCAATCCATAAAAAATTGTAGATGATATGAAATCAACTAACTTACTACTAATAATTATCTATTTTCCTACTAATTGCTTTGGTAATGATTGTTGATCATCTAAAGCAGAGATTCTCAAACTTTTTGTCTCATAAACCCTTTGCCAAGTTTTTTGGTTTTGGGTAGACCACTGCTACCTAATATTGAATTTATCAACTTAAATGTCTTTTTGACAGCTGATATAGAGCTACTTACTTTTAAAAGATTTAACTTTCTAACTTGTGAAGCATTGCATTTAAAACTTAAGAAATACATGTTAATTAAATTAAAATTTAATTAATACATAAAATAACAAATCAACAAACAAATGTTTATAATAGGAGGGATAAATTTGGTGCTTCAATAATAAGTTTTGAACATTTGGCATCGATCTTGTCAGGTTTAACCTTAAATCCCTTCGGTTGGTAGTTGTCCAGTCTTTTTCTTTCTATTATTTTGGAGATTGGCAACTGTACTGAAATCCCTTATTCCCTAGAAAAGCAATTAAAAACTTTCTTGCAATATTCCATAATTTGGGATTAATAACAGATATGTCTTTTTCAAAGCCAAAATTACTGAAATCCTTTTTTAAACTTTTTAAGATCTCTGTTTCTGCCTATTCCGATCAGCTCCTCTTGTAATATAACATTTTTCTCTTTCAATGTGATCATATGTATTCATTTGTAACTACCATATAGTCAAAGCATTCTCAAACATAATCTGAATAAAGGGTATTTAAATGTTGAACATAGGTTAAAATGTCATTTTCCTGGCAGATTGTGGCCAAATGAGAAACTTGGAAAATTCACGCCATCCAATAGTATATTCTTTTACCTTTATTCTGGCATGAAATGATAGTCCTTGTTTTAATAAAATTTATATTGTCACCTTGTAACTGCAAATTAGGGTCATTAAATTTAATAATCTCTTAAATAGGTAAAATCTAGTTTCCATTTGATGAAATTTTCTTTTAAAATTCAAGTCATGATCTGGTTTAATGCGAGCCACTATCGTAGACCCCCATTTACACATGGATTACCAAATTATTTTTTTCTTGCATGGACTACTTGTAGGTCGTCATGGGGGTTGATATAGACTACTTTGGGAATCACTGCTCTATGCCGTATGATCAGTATCAAATGTTAAAAATTTTGAAGAGGGCTGAAGTTTTCGTATGATACATCATTATATATTTGTGTTTGTTTGGTTGGTTTATGTAAAAATTGCTCTAGGGGGGGGGGAGCTAGCTATACGAAGACTGCTGCTAGCAGACTTTGTAGTTTTGAATTATAATAAAGTGATGAGGGTTAGATTCTAAAGTAATTATTTTAATGCTATTATAATTTAATTGACTAAACAGTTGTATCCTTATTTTATCTTATAGGGTGGGTAATATATGTTAAGATAAAGCCCACACAGTGTTATAAAAAAGTATTGTCTTTACAAAAAATAGATTTTATCCAATTCTTAGAATCACAGAGTAATGGAAAAGTGTTTTTATATGGAGATTACTAAAACATTCTGAGTTATCAGTTTTGTTATAATGTATTACATTTAAAGTAAATTATTTAAAAGCTATAGTTCTGTGCATTGGATAAAAAAAAAAACACGGACAAAAAGAGCATAAATAGTTATATTTGTAATTAAAAAGTTATTAACTTTTAAATTATTTGTTGCATTTACATGTTAAGTATATTAAGAATGTTGAAATACAAAAATGGAATTAAAAGGAATACAAAAAATTTGCATATTATTCCCTTTATTAATTATAATATGGATTTGTAAATCATTAATTTTGTTACTTATTAATATAGCAAAATTCATTTTAAATTTGAAAAAAGGCAAGATGCAAAAGTGAAAAAAATTATTTAATCTTTATTCAGAAACAAACAAAACTTATTTTAAAATATGAATTTCATTTTAGCATTGTTAATTTTTTTTCCATACGAAATAATTTCGCCATATTAATGGCATGAAGGATTACAACATAAACATCTATGCCATCGTTGGGATTCGAACCCAGGCCCTACAACACTGCAATCAGCGTCACTGACCACCATACCGGATGGACGGCAAAAAAAATATTGTGTATAAATTGCACAATGGAAGTATATTAAATTCATATACAGTGGCAAGGATGGGGTTTGGGGACATAAACCCCTTCCTTAGGTCAACAGATTTTTAATTTTTAGCATAAAGATTACATCTCGGTATTTTCATTTGTTTTTTTAAAAATATAACTCTTGTGAAAGTAATCTATGTACTTTACTTTTCATGTAATAGAAAATTATGATCTTTAGAATTAAAAAAGATTGAAAAAATAAAGACAGTTTTCAATTGAAAAAAGAGATATTTAAAAGAAGAAATGTAATTTTAGAAAATACTTTATATATGTAATCAGTAGAAGAAAAACTAGAGAAACTATTAGTTAAAACATTAGAGTAAAGTAATCAGAAATAAAAAACAGAAAATTTTTGTGTTGTAATATTTTATGCATACTGTACAACCATTTGTACTGTTGTGATAGTTTAAAATATCTTTGTGTCTTTCATTTACTTTTTAAGATATACATATATATTATAAAAAAATTGTAGTTTCTTTTCTTTTAAGTATACGTCTTGTAAATGGCATTTTTTTTTTTTTTTAAAAATTAGTTGATATAGTATTTTAGTTAGAGTGATAAATAATAAAATTTTTTAGATAAGATTTTAAAATAAACATTTGAGTTGTATTTTTAAAAAATCCATGATATAAAGAATGTTAGTCTTCAATATTTTAATAAACTAAGTAGTAAAGTGTTCTGAAAATATTTGATATCTTTAGTAAACAGTAAGATGGTATGTAATGTATATTATATAATGCAACAGAGCTTTTTCATAGAAATATTAATTTCAGATTGTTTTCAGTGTAATACGAAAGTTTTGACTGAGAAAATTTCATCACTGTCACATTATTATAAAATATTATGTAGATAATTGCTTAACATTTTGTTGCATATGAATAAAAAAAGCTAAAGTCTATTCATTTTTTAAATGAATTTTCAAATTGCAATTTTAATGTATTAAAAAAAAGTTTTATTTAAATTTAAGATTTGTTTTTAAACACTTTCCTAAAGATAAGTGTGTTTTCGTTCTGAGATGGGTTTTTTTAAAAAAATTTATTTTTGAGTATTTTATATGAGAATTCTTCTTTTAATGGGAATTAAAACTTCACATAATTTAAAAGGGCTAACAGAATTGAAAGAGTTAAATATCTTTCTTGTCTACAGACAATTATTTTGATTATACATTAACATTTTGTTGTCTAGTTGGCTACTTTTGCCATAATATTCTCCCAATCAATTCTTTTGAAACTATTATCACCATATTAGAGACATGATTCTTTTATAAAATTACTTTCACAATTTAATGAAATTCCTGCAAAAAATTAGCTGAAGTTTGAAAATTGCCATGAAAAGTAAGGAAATGAGAAAAATGTATTTTGATAAATATTTAGTTCTGTTTTTAGATTGAAGAGACAGTATGATTATTGACAATAAAAACAGTATTTTTTTGTAGTGGAAGACTAATTATTATTATTTTTTTAAAGTTTTTCCAAAAAGTGGATGAAGTGGTACTGAGTAAGATGGTACTCTTATTCGGAAGGACAGAACCCGGGACCTTTAGATCCGAAACCGAGTAATTTAACCACTATACCAAAATGATCACTTTAGTACGGAGATGGTTACTGGCTTATATAGATGATACCGCTTCACACTCCCCCACCAGTGAGTCAGTGGATAGGCGAGCGTGTTGCGGGAGCAGTTGTTGCCGTTAATTGGAGGAGTTGCGTCAAGTGAGTCTGGCGAGTATTTTTGGTTGCTGTTTTTGCGGGTAGATGGCGCCATGACAGATCAGAAGATTGTCTTTTTTCTGATGTCAGCCAGGGTCACCTTTTGAAGTGGCGCTCTTATCCGGATGGACAGAACTCGGGACCTTTAAATCCGAAACCGAGTAACTTAGCCACTATACCAAAATGATCACTTTTAAGGCCTTATCACACGTGCGCGTTAAGAGCAATTTTTTACTCCGTTGCCATAGCAATGACTTTCGAACAACTTTTTGCCAGTGAGCTGAAAAAGTTGCGCTCCAAATAAAAGTTGCTTGAAATTCCAGCCAATGGGGTTCTTCGGCTCCCTACGTCATAAACAAAATGGCGGTAACGACGGTAGCTTCGCATCAGATATGGCTTATAATATTTTAATGGTTTACAATATTTTAACGGCGTATAATATTTTAAACAGAATGGTGCTCCATTTCTGTTTACGCCCATCAACAAAAGCGCAAGCGAAATAAGAGAAATAATACTGGATGGTCGTTTTCGTAGCAGAAAAATCGGCGAGTTATATTTAAATGTGGATAAAGAGCGGGGCTGACGTCAGAGCATGAGGTTTTGTTTACGGCATCCCTTCACCCTCAGATTAGGCAAAAAGTTGCACGAAAAATGTACATGTGATACGGCCTTTAGTACGGAGATTGTTACTGGCTTATATAGATGATACCGCTATAATAATATTTTTTATAATCTTATTCCAAAAAGAACATAACTGGATTTAAATTCAAGAGTTTACTTTTTATGAAGTTTTCTTCTGAAGAAAAATATAATCTGGAAATCATTATTATGCACAAATTGTTTTTCTACATTCTGTATTTTTATATAGAACACAACTGTTTTTTTTTCCTTCCATTTTATTTATCGCATTTTGAGAATTTAGTTTTTTTTTTTCACTTGGTGTATCTTATTAAAATTTTAAAACAATGAATTAAGCTTAAATTTTATGATCTCTAATTTTTGAGCATCAATGCAATAAAAAAATAATTTGTATAAATTACAATAAAATTAATTTATTCACTTGATTTGTCAATTTGTAGAATACAAATAATGCAAAAAGTAAAGGTAATAGTTTAAAATAGAAGTATATTTTAAACTTTCTGGATATACACTGCTGGCCAATAAAATTGCAACACCAGGAAGGAATGATCTAAAGAACGTCAAAAGTACATGAAAGGAAGCAGAGGTTGGGATATGTAAATGATTTGTATTTCGCAGGAAGGGGAAACATCTGAAAGGATCATTGTCTATCCAGTGCGGATGTCGCACTGGTTGAAATCCATTCACTGTCATGCGAATATGGAATCTGTTAGTTCACGGCATACGAAGCGCTATCTGTGTAATTAAGAGAGTAGAGTGTGTTGTTGTGTCTGTAGTAATGTATGTATAAACTGTGTCTGCGCAATCCCAATTGCGCAGCCTGAACTGCGCATGCCCTGCAACTCCAATGTAAATGTACAGAAGTTATGAGAAATTAATAAACGCAAGTCCACAAGAAAACTGTGTCGTGATTGTGTGTCATGAACAATATGTGTAAGAGACTCTTCAGTCCACTTACGTGTTAGAGCTATCGAATTAAACAGAATCAATGGGCTGCTGAGAGTCGTATTGAATGGCATGCATGCCCTCCCATGACTAATGCGCGGGAGGACGGACATATGATGTCGGCTTAACAAAACTATAACAACCCCATCACGGACTATTAGACAGAAAATGAGCATGTTTGCATCACACTTTGTATCCGCTCGTGTGGTGTGACGACGTTTGCAGCAGGGTGACCATTACTTCGGCTTCCCTTGACAATTCAGCACCTAGAGCGACAGCGATTCTGGTGCATCGAACGACAAAGCTGGATACAAGAAAGACGCAATGTCGTTTGTTCAGACGTCCCGGTTCTGCGTGCAGTATTCTGATGCTCGTATACGTGTCTGAAGTCTCCAAGAAGACAGCTCGTTTCCTGCTTGCATTTGATATCAATATAGGGGCCCTGTGCTTGCTGTAATGGTTTGGGCAGCCGTTGGGTACACGATAATCACATCTCTACCAGCATGTTTTCCTGACCTAAATCTCTTATCCAGCCTGCTTGAGACTCATTCGGACGATGCATTCAGCGAGATCATTGTCTTCGCTTATTGTCCGGGATGTGGAGATTGCGCTCCTTGGAATGTGGAACAGTATCCCCCAAAGTCTCACCGATAACGTCATCGCATCCAGGCTAAATAGACGTGCAGCATCTCGGGGGGTCCATACACCACATTAAACTACTTGTATTATTTGCAAACACTCTGCTTTTGTCATTTTCATGTAACCAAATAGTTTGCATGAAGCCTCATTTCATGTTCTTTATAACATTCTAAAGAATTAAAAGTTCCCATACAATTGGTTTTTTTCCCCCTTTATTTTTTCTGTATTGAATTTTATTACACCTGTATTCTGCCTTTTATGCCCATGCATGACTCGTGCAATGGCCTCTTCACTTTTTTGCTTTGCTCCCTTAATTTTTTTTTGAGCAGTGTATATATAACCATGAATTAAATAAAAACCAATGAAAAAAAACATTCACAAGAACTTAATGAAATTTAATACAATTTTTTTTAAATTTTTTTATCAACAGCCTTGCGAAGCTCCATCTTCACTTTAAACGAAATAGCAGTCTGCTTTCTCTGGTGCTCTTTACGATAGTGGTTTTTTTTATTTTTAAATTCTTCTAAAATAGCAAAAAATAAAGAAAAGAAAACGCACAAACCAAATTTGTTGATTTCAACTCAACGAATTCCAAAAAAACCCATTGATATGAGATGAGATGCTTCTACGTACCGTTTGCGGGGGTGGAAGGTGAAAGTAGCTTAGATAAACAAAACTGGTTTGCCACAGGCTATTCCGAGGGTATTTTTAAGCCAAGCTAGTCTCCTTTGTATGAAACATGTGACACCACCTCTTTCATTTTACACCCCTCTTAAATCTTGCTTAAACGCGGCTGTCCCATATATTCTTCATTCCCAGAAGGGAAATCTTTTCGTGTTAAGAGAAAAAAACGAATGAAAATAAATAGTAGGTTGTTGGGACCGTTGTATTATTTCGCGCGCGCGTGTAATCCAATATTTCGTCGGAAGCGTTTTCGCGTTAAACTTTTTTTTACTGTATTAAGATAAAGAAAGTACGTACATGATATTTCTTGTATCCTAAAAATTTTTTGCAGTATAAACGTTTATGCCATGGTATAGTCATTTGGCAAATTTTGAGTTTTATTAAATGATTTTTTTTTGTTTTATGATGTAATTTTTCGGAACATTTAAATTTCCTAAAATTAAATTTAAAAAATATTTAAAATTTATGAATTTTTTTTTAAAAAAATGCAATTATTAAAAGCATAAACTTTTTTTTGTGTGTGTATGGTAAAAACATATATATATATATAAAAGGCTATATTCTATCTGATGTAAGCGTTGTTAACTGTTTAAATAAATCATTTCATAACCTGAGATGTGAATCGTTAGTAAATTCTCAAATATAGTGTACAACTTTTCACCATCATTCTGAAATTTAGCGAGTTTATTACTCACCTTAAACTTCAAGGTGATTTTCTATAAATCAGATACACTGAATGCAAAATTTATATTTATTTTCTGCCATATAGCCGTAAAATCCGGTGTATAACGTGCATTTTTAACACAGAAAAAGATTGAAATTTACGGTTGCGCGTTATATGCCAGGTGTAGTGGCGTAACGAAGAACACTAGGGCCTCCCTGCAAAATCAGGTTTTGGGCCCCATAGAACACCTGGGCCCCCCGCAATGTGGGGATTGCGGGGGTGTACGTTACGCCACTGGCCAAGTAAGAAAATGAGTGTCTTAAAAATAAAAAAAGATGAACATAGTAAAAAAAATTAAGACTTGTACATAGATTGAAATGCTGTTTATTTAAAAGAAATGACCCCCCTTATGAACTTACGGGATGTAGTCTAGAAGTCTACTATTTTTTTTCTTCTTAAACTTAGAATAGTACCTGGAACACAATTTGTGACGGGTCTATCCGCGTTAATTTCATAAACTAATCCTCTTGGGTAACTTTGAGGCCAGCATTTATTCTATTTTCACAGCCTCCTCGGGAAAAACACGAGATAGTTATATGCTAATTTGTTCGACTATATAAAGTCTAGATTTAGTAAGAGTGAGAGGGAGAAAAGGAATTGCCAAACTAAATGTAAGTATCGTCTACGGATCACTTCAACGAGCCTTACGCGTATTTGATAGAATTATAGCCAAGTATTAGATTAATCATTAAAGGAATCAAATTAAGTACTGACCTGAGGTTAGCAAGAGTTCGTCTCCTTGTCAATTCTGATAGCTGAGATTACTTAGACGGGAATATTAGGGTTGAATGTTAGATTTGAGTATCAGGATTAATCTAGGTATTAGATAATCACTCCAAGGTTTCCACTTATAGTTTGAACTTGTGCTTGTTAATTGTGTTTGTCTGTCTTCAATAAATAATTATTGTTATGGTTCTTGTTGGTGATGATACGTTTCCTTCTATATATATACACAGTCTAAGATAGGACTGGGGCACGACAAATTGTCTTCAAAAAATAAAAGCATTGCCCCCGTACATTTCAGGTTTCTTCGTAAAAAAGGGGATGCGCGTTATACGCCCTATTTTACGGTATATACACATTGAAAAAATTGCCATTCATACAGTTGTATAATTTAAACACAGAGAATATGTACCTCTAATTATTATAATTAGTAATAGTTATTTATTAATATTTAATACTGATTTCTAAATAAAATCAAACCATTAAATGCAAAAAAAAAAACCCAGAAAATTCCACGTTTATTTAAATGGAATCAGAAAGAGAATACAAATACCCACCGTATTTATTCGAATCTAAGCCGCTCCAAGTTCTCAACACTTTTTTGTGAATAAATGAAAAATAGTATAAAACTCTTAGCACGATATCGAACATTTACAAAATTAAATGAAAATTAATAAGTAATTAATAATTAATTAATTTTACCAGTTTTTTAAACTTTTTTACACTTACTTGAACCTGTAATTGCTCCAGCCGTCAATATCAAATTTGATTTTCCTCATCCAACGAATGTTTCCGCCTTCCATTCTAAACCGCGTCCGATTTTCATTAGCTTTAAACAGGGAAAAAAGTGCTATAGATTTGAAAAAGTACGGTATATTATTTATTATAAAAGATCCATGTGAGAGAGAGAGAGAAAAAATCATTATCTGCTGCTTATGGTTAACAATAACCTGGGAGTTAATTTAGTTTCAAATTTTGTATTACATCATGTGTTAGTGTTTTCAATCTTCTCATTAGATGGCACTGTATACACCATCTATGCCCCGGATAAAATAGATGCGCGCGCCTTGTCTATACGCTATCCAAAAATCTTAGTTTTCTTATGAAGGAAATTAAATTTTCGACAAAACAGACTCGGCGGTTGTATAATCAAGATCTGTAACTAACGCGGCTATTACTTTTTATTCTCTTCATCTTTCTTGATCGTTATGTACGTTCTCTTCATGATTGTTACTATTGTTATGTTCATGTTATTCTTTTGTGATTGTGGTGTAGAGGAAATTTGACTCTTACCTTTTTTTCTTAGCAACTTATTTAATTTAAAATGTGTGGAAAACATTTTTTGCAGATTAAAAATTACAATTTCAATGGACTTAATTATTATTATTTATTGATTATCGATTATTAATTAATTAATTGTTAATTTGTTTGTGTATTAACATTTTAATCTATATATATACATATCTAATATATAAAATTCTCGTGTCACAGTGTTTGTAGCCAAACTCCTCCGAAACTGCCTGACCAAATTTTATGAAATTTTGTGCTTATATTCAGTAGGTCTGAGAAAAGGACGTAAACTATTTTTCATTCCGATATTGCAATTAGTTGAGAAAATATTAATTAAAAACCTTAAAACCCCTGTCTGTTGTTTCGCTTGGCGTCGAATATCGGTTTCGCGCCAGATGTGTGACTTTTCCCTGTTCCACCGTCCAAATCATCCTGCTCATGGGTTACATTAGCAAAAGGAGTGTCTGTAACAAATCAAAAATCACCAAATTGGGCCAGTGAAAAGTTTATCCCCCCCCCCATTTTTTGTGCATATCTTTAATGGGTTCAATTCATGTGACGTCATATGCACATGATAATGATAACCGCATGTTTTTAGCCAATCAGTTCAAAGATATGTGACGTCATAGTCACACCATAAAAGCAATCCCATGTTTCCAGCTAATAAGATCATGTGCTTCATTATTGCCAACTTTTGTTCTTTTCGGAAAACTTTCTCATGAAAAATAAATAATTTGTCAAAAACAATAACGCACATAGGTAGACAAAGTGCATTTCATTACAAGTACATGCATTAAAAAAGATTTTTTTTTCAATTTTAAAATCTTTCAAAGAATTTTTTTTCATATAAAATTTGAACATTTTTACCCAATAAAAAAAATTTGAAATTTTACCCAAGTTTTACAAGCAGAACAAGTTTGATGTTTGTTTTGAATTCAATGGAGAACACGTTTTTGTCTTTATCATGTGATCGCATCATGAATTGAGCCCATTCAAAAATTCATATATTGCATCCGTTTATAACAAAACAATTTCTGGCATAATAAAAACTATACATTTACACTGATATAATTTATATATATATCATCTGGCAATATTACGTTATCTATACTTCAAGCTATCGTTGATTCTATAACCAAATAAAAATACAAACATTTTGTTTGATTTGCTGTAAATCCACTATGAGAGATTTTCTTATTACGTTTTCTTTTTAAATCTAAAATACTACTCTTAGAGAAAAAAGAAAACCCAGAGAAAAATTGTAGGAAGATAAATACATCACTGTCATTTAGGGAAGTTGTAAATAATATATTTCTGTTGAGCTTTATTCCATGTGAAAGAGTTTTATGATCTTTCGAAAAGCACAGATGATTGAAGGATTATTCCGCCAAAATTTATTTTTTATGAATATGCTGAAACATATAAAACATAATGAAAAACGTTTTACAGAGTTCATTTTTAGAACTAACATCCATATTTTTATATTGAATACACTTTTAACCCGGTAGTGTTCTCCTGTCTTTCTCACACAATAAGCTTTCTCTCACTCACTAAAGTTTAGGGCCTAAACCGTTTTCAGGCATTATTATTGATTGCGGTTTTCGCGTGGGTAAACCACCCAGTTTGTTTGTGTTGGCTCAAGATGGACTCCCTAAAAATATCGTACACTCCATTGCCCTAAGAGACTGATAATGTTATTTTTTAATTGTCATAATTTGTGATAAAAATGTTATTTGAAATTTATTAGTAAAATAATAAAAGTACAAAAAATTCATAAAAGGAATGTTTGGTGCTTTGTTACTTTTATAAGCTGTCATCGTTGACAGTGCATCATTCCTCTTTGAGTCATATACCACATCCCCACACACTTGCAATGAGTTAGTTATTTTTTATTTGACTACCAAAATATTCACTAGAAATAATTTATTTGGCAAAACAACGTTTGCCGGGTCAGCTAGTATATATATATATATATATATTGATGCCGATATAAATTAATGGACTGTAAATTTAACAACAAAATTTTAATGAGCGAAACGGATCCCAACCATATGGGATCGCTATACTTTTCGAACTGAATACAAGGTTACTACAGTTGGCTCGGAGCGAAATCTATACAAGGAATTCTCGCCAACATCCTGCCCCGCCTTGCAATGACGAAGACATTCAACAAAGTTTACATTATACAATTATTACAATTAAATTTACAATAATATAATAAGAATACATGACAATAACAATTACACAATTCAATAAAGATACAATAATAATTATAAATACAATTCTGATGACAAAATCAATTGACATATGGTAAATTGGCAATTTTAGTGACTGGTCTTTTATAAACTCCTTGTTTAAAGTCACTACTCTGACTAAATTATCCTTACCAGGGTGCAATTTTAAAATGCGTGCCAAATGCCATTTTAAAGTATCTGAATTCCCTGAGGGTTTCACTAACACTAAATCCCCTTCTTTGAAACCTACATTGCCTTTACACCATTTGGGTCTTTGTTGCAGTCTATTTAAATATTCTGAAGACCATTTACGCCAAAAATGTTGGTTCATCCTTTGTACCAACTGCCATCGGCTTAATCTATTCATGGAGATCTCGGTGTAATCAGGATCAGGTATTGCAACCAATGATGATCCAACCAGAAAATGTGCAGGAGTTAAGGTTTCGGTATCATTCGGATCATTAGACAGAGGACAAATCGGTCGAGAATTAAGAACCGCTTCAATTTGAACTATAAGTGTTAAAAATTCTTCATGACTTAAAATTGAATTGCCAATTACTCTCTTTAAATGGTATTTTAAAGATTTAACTCCCGCCTCCCACAGACCACCAAAATGTGGTGCGGAAGGTGGGTTGAAGTTCCATTTGATTTGATCTTTAGACAAAAAATCCATTATTTTTTTCCATTTTACCCTTAAATAATGCTTTAAGTAGTTTTCTTAATTCATTATTTGCACCTACAAAGTTCCGACCATTATTACTATGGATCTCAATGGGTCGCCCTCTTCTGGCCACAAACCGTTTTAAAGCCGGAAGAAAGTCTTCGGTTGTTAAGTCACTAACTATTTCTAAATGGATAGCCTTAACTGTAAAACAAATAAAAACATAAACTTTACTAATATGCTTGCATTTTCCAGAAAAAGTTTTCAACTGGAAGGGTTCACAATGATCTATACCTACCTCACTGAAAACTCTGCAAGCGGTGACTCTCGCAGCTGGCAAATCAGCCATTAATTGCTGCGAACCTTTAGCACTAACCTTTCTACAGGTGATGCAGTTCTAAGAATTTTTCTAACTACATTCCTTGCGGATGGTATCCAAAACTATTTCTAATATTTGCTGAGGTAGCTTCAGCACCTGTATGAAAATAGAGAATATGAAAATGATTAATAACAATATAAGTAAAATTATAGTTGGTGGGAATTATCATGGGATGTTTCTGATTCCTTGGGATGGGGGAGTTTCTTAACCATCCTCCAACTCGAAGTAATCCACTACATCTAAAAAAGGATGCAAGTTTAACAATTTACATGAGTTTGGAAGAGGAATTCCCTTTTCTAAATATTGAATTTCATTTGAAAATGAAGTTCTTTGAATATTTTTATGATACACTTCAAGGATTCTGATAGTTCTTTGCTCTTTAAAGGTCCCATAGTTTGGCTCCTCGGGTGTCTTGCATTTTCAATAAATCGTTTACTCCAGGCAATTACTCTCTGCAACTTAGTAAATGATGAGCAGTTACTAATTATATCCAGTGGTTCGAAGGTCTTTAATAAGGCACATAAAGGAATGTCCGAAGTTTCTTTCAATTCTTGTAGAGAATAACGTGGAATGTTGAGACAGTTTATAGACTCCAAAGCATCTATGAAAGATTTGCAATAGGAAACCAAGTTTGAAGGCAACGGATAATTCCAATCAAGTTTCAACTGCCACAAAGACTGGAGGGAGATTTTGGCCCTTGTTATTACAGGTCCAATCAGTCCAAGAGGATCGAATATCTTTGCAATTGTAGAAATTACTGATTTCTTTGTGACTATGAGACTGTCACAGTTTGAAGTCACGGGAGATATCTTGAAAGCAAATGAGTCTGGATGTGGCTTCCACAAGAGTCCTAGGGTCTTGGTCTTGGTTGAAGAAGAATAAGAAAGGTCTTTATCTTGACACATTGAGTCTGCTAATAACAATGGATTACTAGCTGACCACTTGTGAAGTTCCATTCCAGCACCCCTTAGTAGTGACACTAGTTGTTCTTGGAGTTTTCTTCCAGATTCTAAATCATCTGCTCCAGTAAAATCATCCATATAGACATCAGACATTATAACATCTGCAGCTAATGGATATTTGTCACCGTCATCTATGGCAAGCAATGTATGGTGCACTTCTTGGTGCCGTAAGTAACTATAGTTAATCTGAAAATCTTCACAGGACTGTCAATTTTATCTTTCCAAAGAATGCGTAATAAATCCCGCTGGGATTCGTCAATCAAAATCATTCTAAACATTTTTTTAATATCTGCTGTTACCGCAAATTTGTGAGCTCTGATAAAATTGAAAAGAGGTCCCTTTGTATTACACCACTATTCAATTGTAAAGAGAGAATTTAGCGATTCCCCTGAAGTAGTAGCGGAGGATGCATTAAAAACTACACGTAAGGGAGTTGTTTTGCTTTCGTGGCGGTACACACCATGATGAGGGAGATTATACACAACATCAGGATCATTATCTTCTACTACTTCTTCCATGTGTCCCATTTCTAAATATATTCATGTATAAAATTTCTATATAATTCCAATATTTTTGGATCTTTAACAAATCTTCTCCACAAGGAGTTAAGTCTACGTAATGCCGTTAATTTCGAATCTCCCAAGCAACTCGGATCCTTCGACAAAGGCATTTTCACAATAAAACGACCAGTTTCATCTCTATTATAAGTACCCGTAAAGTATTCTTCACATAATTTTTCTTCTCTACTCATTGTAGGAATTTCGAAATCAGGACAATTTTCAATTTCCCAAAAGCGTTTGATACTATTATTGAGCTCATTTACATCAGTAACTAGTCCACAATAGTTCTTGTTAGGGTAATTATGTGACATGACGCCACTAGCTACGTAACCGAATACTGTATCTTGTAATATCAACTTTCCTTCTGTTAGCTTTATTTCCCCATGATTTAGAATTTCAAAGAAAATCTGATTTGATAAAAGCAAATCGATTCTTCCAGGTGAATAGAAATTCTCGTCCGATAACTTTATATATTCAGGAATTTTTATCCCACTAATATCTAATTTATTTGTTGGAGTCAAACCCATAATTTTCGGAACAACAAGAAATTCCATCAATTTCTGAAACTGTCTATTTTTATTCGAAACCATGGCAGACACCTTGTTCTTTATAACTTGCGAAGTCCCGTTAATACCGCAAATAGAGGTATTTACTCGTTTACTTTCCAATCCCAAAAACAAGGCGGAACATTCAGTGATATCAAGTTACACATAATCCCACAATCAAGAAGCATTCGGAGAGGAAAGAGTTCCCCGCGGTTATTTTGGCAATAAACTATGGCGGTGGACAACACCCCAGTTGAATGACCCTTAGCATGTCCTACGAATTCCCCCCTTTCGTTGTCAAATGATTCAACATAAGGGATAGTTTGTTTTGGCTTGAAACAATCGCTGTTTACATTTAGTTTTGGTTCCAGAGTTGTCAAAGTTTCGCTAATTTGACTCCTTTGGCTATCGAACTTTCTCTCAAAATTTCCACACAAAAGTGAATTGTGCCGCTTTGAGCAATTGTGACAATCCCGCGAACTTTTGCATAGAGCTACTCTATGAGAAGAACTAAAACAATTTATGCAAAGATTGTTCCTTTTCACCGAATTAAACCTTTCATAAACACTTAAATCATTAAATTTTTTACATCTAAATACTGGGTGAGGCTGTTGTTTACAAATTACACAGTTTACTGGATCCAATTTAGCTAGAAAAGATTTCGTTTTATAAATTCGTTCCGATGGAACGATTATTGCATTATTTGTTTGGATGTTTTCTAGTATTAAACAGCGTTTTAACAAAAAATCCATAAAATCGTCCCATTTAGGCAGTTCGGTAGAGGCTAAGTTAAGCTCATAATTTTTCCTTGTTTCCTTATCTAATTTTCTTAAAATTAAATTTATCAATAGTACTTCGGAGAATTCGTTTAGTTCTAATCCTACCACTTTTAAACCTCTTAAATGTTTTTGACAACAATATATTAAAGTTCTTAAATTTTTAGCTGATTCGTGAGTAAATTTTTCCAATGATAATATTTCATTAAAATTACTATTTATGATCAATTTCTTATTCTCAAACCTCTTTTTCAAACATTCAAATAATGAAGTATATGAATCATCAATTGTAATAATATCCTTAGCTATTCCAGTAAGTGTAGATTTTAAGTAATATAATTTTTGAGAATCTGTTAAACTATTGTTCGAATCAGTTAAAGAAATAAATTGTTCTTTAAAATTAAACCAATCATGATAGGAACCATTAAATCTTGGTAATTGAATATATGACAATTTAATATTATTAAAACTATTTCCACAAGATGTAACATCATTATTCTTCAAATCAATTTTTGAAATAATATTTTTAATCCTTACCTGGATATTTTCGCAATCATCTACTAAATCCAGGATTTCTAATTCAAGTCGTTCCAAGTCGCTGTCCTTTACCACTACTTCGTAATATTCATTGCGAATATCACTTAATTTGATTCTTAGGCTTTTCAAGGTATCAATTTTCGATTCCAACTTTATTTTATCCTTTTCGTCCGGATTGTTATTGAAGTCTTTTATACGTGTGAGCTGCGCTTTAACAGATCCACGTTTGCGGTTCAACACAACTAATATTTCTTTAGACATACTGCTCTATAATTATTCTAAAGATTTTACAAGTACTAATTTTTCTAAGGTTCGACAATTCCGCGAGCGGACCAATGGTGCCGATATAAATTAATGGACTGTAAATTTAACAACAAAATTTTAATGAGCGAAACGGATCCCAACCATATATGGGATCGCTATACTTTTCGAACTGAATACAAGGTTACTGCAGTTGGCTCGGAGCGAAATCTATACAAGGAATTCTCGCCAACATATATATATGTAGGGGTGTATTTTATTTATACAAGTGGCTTTTCTTTTGTTGTCTAGGGGTGAGTCACTATGTCCAGGATCTAGATATTCAAAGAAACAAGCTGATTAGAATAAAATTACTGTTTAATGAAACATTAGATTTTTTCCAATTAAGTACTGATTAACAATGAGCTATTTATCGGTGCGTGCTTTCAATTGTCGCTAAGCCTATCGACCACCACATTGACCGAAAAACGTGACCCGCTAAGCTTATCGACCACCACGTTGACCGAAACGTGACCTCTCGCCTGTAAACCGGAGTCTGTCTCTCTCACGTCTGTCTCGTTTCCCGTCGCTCTCGCTTCTGCCTAAAAAACCCACCATTCCGGGGGAATGATGCATATATTTGCTGGTAGCACCATCTATTGGTGAGGTTGTAACCACACTGATCGGAATATTTTATGTTCCCTAATACTTTAAATCCTACTAACTCGGCCAATCCTGACTGTCGATGACCTCAGCGACGCTTGAGAATGCTCTCATGATTACATATCGTATTACCTTACAAAATATAAGAAAAAGTACACAACATGCATAAGACATATAAAGTGAAGGGTATACTCTATAGTTACTAAAACTAAATGTATGCATTTATAATTACTATTCTATCCATGAAAAAAATACTTCAGTAAATCAGCGGAAGTAGCAGTTACATTTGGCCCAGCGTGATCCCCTACTTTCTCAACTGTATATCTGTCTCTAGGTTTGACTTCAGTAATTTGATATGGTCCGAAAAATTTGGGTCTAAGTTTAAGGCCTCCACCAAATTGTGTACGTTGGACCGCTACGAAATCACCAACTTGGTACTCGGGAACGTTTTTCCTTTTCTTATTATAAGTTTTGCGATTCAGTTGATGGTAGTCAACACAAAGTCTAGAATCTCCATTCTTCTTCTTCACAAGTACTATGGGACTAGCATACTCGGATGAACTTGGTCTGATTATTCCTTATTCGAGCCATTCTTCAATGTGTTTGTTCACAATTTGCTTTTCCGCGTACGGCAACCGACGTGCTGGTTGATAGACTGGGATATCATCGTTCAGTATCATTCTCATCGTCACATCTGTGGATTCAGTTTTCTCAGGTTTGTACGATGAAATTATTCTGGTTAGATCATTTTTCATTTGTGAGTCAAGGATGTTTGTGTGACTGAAATCTAACTCATCTTCAGGATGTACTCCGGATATTTGCATTAGCCTTGCCTTTTCCTCATGCTTATGGAACATAACACCATCTTGGGTGAAATTCAAAGAAGCTTGTCCTAAAATGTCTGCACCTATAATGGCTTCAAAATTGAGCTGTTTGGTTGGCAGCACATGCCACGAAAAAGAATATTGATCTTTGTCCAAGACAAAATCATACTCGAAGGAGCCCTTGATTACTACTTCAGTTTGTCCTAAACCGTATAACACAGTGTTTATTTTGGATAGTCTTAAATGAACAATTTTCGTGATTACATCTTCGCGGATTAGACTAACTGTACTACCAGTATCTATAAGTGCCGATACAATTTCATTGCCTAATCTAACGTTTTTTAAGTGTAATCCTTTCTGCGGTGTGACAGAACAGCTTTGTACTTGGGAATTGGGTTGTTCTCTCTCTTGATCTCTTTCATTACTTTAGGGCAATTAAAACTCAAATGATCTAAGGAATGACATATGTAACATTTCCTATGTGCTCTTCTATCAAAATCTCTACTCGGAGGAGTGTCTAAATATCTTCTTTCAAGATTGAAATTTCCTGTTCTCCTTGTATTGTAATTATCAAATTTTCTGAAACGCTCCGCTTGATTCGATCCCCTAACTTCAGGTCTTTGAACAGGTGTTAAAGTATGTGTTTTCTGTTTCAACTCCTACGGACATCCTCAAATTCTTCAAGTCTCTCGGCTAATTCAATTGGGCAGTTGATACTTGGCCATTCGTCTAGGTGACGTTCTTTGAATTAACAGGGGCTCTTTTCTTCATCTGGTCGGCTCTCATCAGATCCCGTATAGTTTGTAAAATGTTTTTACATCCAATCCTTCAATCCATCCATTAAAGAATGTTTGAACTTCTTGGTAGAAATCACGCCATGTTTTGTCCGAACTTTTCTGATGTGTAACAAATAGCTGCCTGAACTTCTCTGGGGTTAATTTAAACCTTTTCAAAAGCAAAGACCACACATGGTCATAATCCCTCGCCTCTGGTTCAAGTTCTCTAGCGATCAACTGTGTGATTTCCTGCGGGAGTAGGCCTAACAGGTGTGAGACCCATAACTCTTTCGGCACATCCATCATACATGCTTGGCGCTCAAACAATATTAAATATAAGCTGACATTCTCTTTCATATCAAATTTATGTAGCAGTTTTTTCAATTCATTACTAGGTGTACGATTATTCCTACTCAATATTTCCTGATTTAATCCGATCTGAGCTTCGATTCTAAGTTTTTCTAACTCTAAATTATCCTGTCGTTTCCTTTCTTCTTATAATTCTCTCTCCTTTCTCTCTTCAACGATACATTCGTACATCAATTTGGTGTCTTCCTCATCGTACCCTGCACTTTTGGTTATTAAATTTTTTAACATTGGCTTAGTCATGTCGACTGTCGCCTCTAAACGTAACTCTGTAGCTAACTCTAACGAATCCTCCTTTTTCCCTTTTAACAAGAAAGACATCCCCCCCCCTTTTTAATTAGGGAGTTAAGTCTATATACAAGAATTATTGTACTGGAGAATAACAGGTATAGTACTAAATACTGTGGAAGGTAGGGTGCTAGATCTGCTAAATTTTACGCAGATTTCTACTAAATATATAAAAGTTATGCAAATAAAATTTTCAATTAAAAATTTCCAAAACCAATGTAAAATTTAAATAATATATCATGCATCAATAATTTAAAATATATCAAGTAATAATTTAAATTGGGACATATAATTCAAAATTAATAGTTATTAATTACAATTTCAAAAAGAAGGAAAAAAATATGCAAGTATATAATGGCAAAATTAGGTAAATATGTTCATACAAAATTATAAAGGGGATAGAAATAACAAAAATCAATTTTGTTTCAAATATTTTCTCAGATTAAAAAAACATAGATTCACAAGGGAAGATCATCAAAATACGGATTGTCAAAAACATAACAGATAAGTAAACATAAATAAGTCTGACCTTGACGTCGAGCTGAAGGCTTGGCATGAGAGAGGAAAGGAGAAGCTAATGGACTAAATTCATGTGACGTCACGATCACGTGAAAACTATGTCACGTGACCACGTGCTGTTTGTTTACTACAGTAGCTACGATTATTTCGTTCTTTTAGTTTTACATTATAATTTTTAAAATGTCTTATTTTGCTCAAATGGTTGATCGATCATTTAAAGAAACGGTTATTGTTGGAGATAAAATCATTTTTTGAAATCTGACAAAAAATCTGAGTGTTTTGAACTCGTACTTGTTATTTGTCTTATCTCGTACATAATTAGCTATGTGTTACTGTTACTGAGTTGTTTATTTGGATTTAATAGTTTAAATTTTCATTGCTAAAAATATTTCTGCTTGGTTATGTATCCTGTTCTTATAGTTACATAATTAAAATTGATTTCAAGGCCAATTTTTGTTTTAAAAAATAGTTTATGTAACTTAAAAGCTTTTTCATTAATTTTTTCTGTTCAAGATAGTGTTGAAAGTTTCAGTAGATACTCTAAAATGTATGTTTTATAAAAGTTAGTATGGATTCTGGTTTGAGATTTCTGGTTATATTTTTAAAAAATCTTGTGTTTTTTCCAAGTTTAGCGAGAAAAATAATTATTACAAATCAACAAGCAAACAGATTTTCAAATCCATACTAACCTTTTTCGCAGTAACCTATGAAACATAAACCACTTAAAATGACTAAAAAATTTTAAAAATTGGGCATCTTATGAGTTCGAAAAGATTTAAATTCTTAATTTTTTTTTAAACAGTGAAATAATAGCTGGTCAAACTGACTTTTTGCTTTCAGAATCAACATAATATAATTTGAAGGGGAAAAAAATTGTATTTTTGCTGTTATTGTCTCCAAAAAACATTTTTTAAAAAAGGGTACTTTTTAGCTTTAAAACAAAGTGACTTAAGCCAATTTAAAAAAAAACGCACCTCAATTACTGGAAATTATTTGTTATGCCTGGTTGTACATTTTTTCTTGTTTGAAAATTCTTATTTTTGAATACTATGGCCAAAATATATTCAATTAATTTTATGACCTGAAAAGTTTATGGAATGTCCAACACAATAATCTTGTGATTCGCTCTGTTTATTAAAAGCTTTTATTTAACTTACAATGTATGTATGTATGTATGTATGTATGTAATTTGTTCGGGTGGAATCTTGCAACTCAATTTTGAAGCTGATATCTTCCTCCCATTGAGCTGAAATTTTGTATACACGTTTAGTTTGGATGACAATGCATGTTTTGACCATTTATATTCCGATATTGCAATTAATTAAAAAGATATTAATTAAAAACGTTTAACTAGTTTTGGGCGCCAACTTGGATATATCTGCATTGTTGTAATAATTTTATTGTTACAACAATGACAAAAGTTGGCGTCGAAAATCGGTTTTCAGCCAAACTGGAATTTCATAACGTTGCGCTATTGACAGTATTAATTAGCTTTGTCTAAAAAATAATTACATTTCTACAACGTAAAAACAATCTAATTTCTACAACGTATGCAATTTTTTTACAAATTTCTATCTATTTCCTTGGATTTAAATTCAAAACAAAAAAGTAGAGCTATTTTTCAAGTAGATTGGTACATTGTATACCTTTCTCAACGCTGCCAAGTTAAACTGAGATGGAGTATTGAAGAAATTCTTTAAATAATTTATCTAACTTTAATCTATGAAACTCAGACAAAAAATAATTACAGAATCGGAAAGATCATTTTTTAATGTATCTTACCCATCAAAAAGGAATCCGCTAGGAAAACAATAAGAGAAAAATATTATCTAGAAATGCAATATATTTTCGATTAAAAAAATTTTTACATTAAAATGAAGTAATTTTTTAAAGAAATTTTCTAATTTTAAGCCTACGAGTAATTTAAATATACCTCATTTTATCACCAGTAATCTAAACACACACTTATGACATGTGTCCTTAAATTTAATTACAAATAGAATCTATTAATTTTATTTGAATTTAATTATTGATTTTTTCAAAATCAAGTTTCTAAAGATCTGAGCAATTAAAAAAAAATAGATTCTTACGTAAAAGATTTTCAATGTCCAGCAAAAAATTATCATTATTTGATAAAACTTTCTTTTTTGATTACAAAATGCGTTTTTAGTCTTAAGCATTTTATTGATTAATACAAATATTTAAATGCCTTTTGAAGTTTTTAATAAACAATTAAAATTTTCTTCTAATATGTTAGAGAAATACATCCCTTATCTTCAAAATATTTCAAATAAATAATATATTCTTTGTTTTTCAAAAATAGTCAAAATGTTAATTAAACATTTAATAACTTTGACATTTATGAAGATAATCTCACTAAACCTTTTTTTTTCGTGTGTAGAACAATGTTAGCCAAAATCTGCATGAAGATTGAAAAAATTGCTTAAAAATTACGGATTTAAAAAAATTGTGTTTTTAGTCTAATACCATTTTGCGAGAATTCATTCAGTTAAACCAGGGATGGCGAACCAGTGTTCAATGAGTTGAACAGGTTGAGAAACCTGTCCAGCGATAACTAAAAAGTAAAAAATAAATTAAATGTAAAAAAAACTTTTTTAAGAACAAGCTTTTATTTAAACGCGCTAAAAAGAATAAAATAAACTTTTCCTTTAAAACTTTTTTTACTATCAACTTATAACGTCATTACACAATTTATATGATATAAAAGCTTGTCGCGAGATTTACCTGTGTAGATAAACAAGTAAAATAAATAACTTGACCTGATTGATTTTGGTTTTTAAAAATTCAAACTAAGTAAATATGAGTACTTAAATATTGCGACAAGCTTTTATATCATATAAATTGTGTAATGACGTTATAAGTTGATAGTAAAAAAAGTTTTAAAGGAAAAGTTTATTTTATTTTTTTTAGCGCGTTTAAATAAAAGCTTGTTCTTAAAAAAGTTTTTTTTACATTTAATTTATATATATAGATATATATAAATGTTATTCATCATTGAAATTGTACAGAAATATTTGTTTGGTTTGATAAATTTTGAATTTAATTGTGAATGGAAATTTTATGCGACTATTCATTTATATATATATTGTATTTTTTCCATCTAATTTGCAATTCATTGTGCTGTAAAAATGAAATTCATTTTCACCAATGGATAAATATTATTAATCAAAAACTTTCATATTAACTCACTTTAATATGAGATGAACAATGGCTAAAGTAAACTTTTTTACAAGTTTAAATTGCATTTTGGAACCATCTATTGTTTATACATAAATCATTATGTTCTATTATTTTTTATAAATTATATGTAATTCAATAAGAAAAATATATTTAAAATTAAGGATAATTAAATTGAATTTCTGAAAATTATTTCACTTTTTCTGATGGTACATTCTCTTAATATTGTACAATATAAAAGAAGTTGATCACAACATGTTTTAGGCACTTCATATAAAAAAAGTATTTATTAAAAATTTTAATGTAAATTTTTAATATAGTACATATTTGCATTAATCCAAGTGTCGCATACCCATGCACATGTTTTTTATTGCATGATGTTATTTTTAAAAAAATTTTAATTATTTTGTTTGATGCTTAATATAGCAACTGCTGAAGGTAACTTTTTAATATGCTGAAAGAACTCTCAACACTTGCTACAGTAATTGCAACTTAAGAAAAAAGTATTAAAACAATTAATACATGTAGAAATAACTCATTATATATTTATTTTGCATGTATTGCAATATATCTTGTGTGTTATTTAAATCTCTTACATTCAAAATCAAATTCTGTTGCTAACTGATTTCAACTACATTTTTGTTGTAAACTTAAGAAAAGTCTTGTAGCTTTTTTCTAATTCATGTTTTTCGCAGGTTTTTAAATCAGAATTAATATTTGGTATATTTATATAAATCTATTCACGTAAAACTGTATCAATATTGCAGTGTTATAGAAGTAACATGTAAATTTCTCTCTGGTTTTATTTATAATTTGCTAAGTGATAAAAATCATATCACGGCTCGCACTTCCAAACGATAACAATTTCCAAAGAGTCTTGCCATTTCAATCTGCATCATCCGGAACCATCTGGGCACTTTCACTATCTACCCACAAACCAGCTGTATACCAAGTAGCACGATCTGTCTCCACTTGCAGAAATCATCTTTGATTTCCGTTGGAACACACACACACATAAACCGTTACAAACACCTGCTTACAAAATGTTGGAGTGCCTCCAGTAAGACAAGTGCATGCTGTACTTATAACCTTAAGTTTAAAAAAAAGTATTAAATATTAAAAAGAAATAAATTCTAAAATTTGATTGTAAATTTATGAGTTTTCGGTATTTACATATTAGTCTACTGTTTAATAAATGTTGAAAGATTTGTACCAAAGTTAATTTTCAGCTTAATTTATATTCAATTATTTTATCTAAAGACCATAATTTAAATAAATAAATTATATGAATAAAAATTTTAAATAAGTGAAAATTAACAGTTTTTTTTATATAAAAACACATCATAAAGTGCTTGATTTAAAAATGCTATGCCTTATAAGAAAAATTAGTAACAATTTGGGAGAATCTTAAATGTAAACACAACATTTCTCCATATTGAATTTAAGTTTTAAATGAAAAAATTTACATTTCTTTATCAAAATGGTTTGGCATTTCTTGTCTTTACTTTTAATGTGTTGGAATCAAATTAGGATTTACTCATAAATAGCAATAACTATGTAATGACTAAAGCATAATAATGAATATTCATTAAAATAGAAAACAATGCAATTGATATTCAATGCTACTCTAAAATATAAGAATCAAATTATATAAACTTATCATTGATAATATAGCTATTCAAAAAATTGTAATTTGTCCATTCACATTTCTTTTACAGAAGTTTAAAAAGCTGCTAAATTTGAATAGTTGCCATTACTTTTAATCTTTTAGAATCAACTTATAATTCAATGATAAATAACAATATTAATGTGTTATTAAAACCTATTTTGTTTTTTATAACAATGAGTTAAACTAAAGCATAAATGAGTAAATAGCAATGCATTCATAATAGTTACAGAAAGTATCTAAATTAGAACACAAAATAATTTATAACTTACCTCAGAAGTTATTCTGATCTGAACAAATGACTTGTACTTTACTCTCTTCATTTCTGCTTTTACAACGCTTTTGATAAAAAAAATTAATACTTAACTGAGCAATCAGGCTCGGTAAGCGACATGTTACTCACAAATTTGTCATCGAATATAAAAAAAAGAACTACAAAATTAATTGAGAACTAAAATAACTGAGAGCTATATCTAAGTGAATGAAGAACTATAAACAAATACACCAGCTAACACTAGTCGAAGCAGACGAATACCTAATTAGATAAATAAATTACAAAAAAACAAAAATTATGTTCAAAAGTTGTTAAGATTATTTCCTAACAAATATATACACTAGAAAAATGCAAGAAATACAATGATATCACATATTTTAATTAGATAAAATTAAAGCTAAAGAATGTCAACAATTTGCTTATACGGTTCTACCACGGTAATGCAAAACACGTGCAATTGTTGCCCAATTTGTCACGTGATTCCCCGCTTGGCGTCAGTCTGGTCTGAATTTCGTCCATACTCCCTTCTTTTCCTACGTCACAAAAGTCGGTTACTCCATCAACCTGATCTGTTCTTGTGAATATTTATTGCTCCCGTGCAAAATGGCGGATACGAGGTTTTTACACAATTTTGAAAGTTTTTAACTTTCGCGCACACACACATCTTTACAATTTCAAAATGCAGGGATTGCACTTTCCACTTGGCCAGGACGGCATTCACTGAAGAAATCACTTCACCATTACGGCATTCACTGAAGAAACCATTTCACCAGGACGGCATTCACTGAAGAAACCATTTCACCAGGATGGCACTCACTGAAGAAACTACTTCACCAGGACGGCAATTAGAAGCAAAAACAAACGTTATTCCAATTCGTGTCAGGCTGAAACACTAGTCTTCAAACTAAAGAGTTCGTTTATATTATCTGGTAGATAATTTTTCTACAGGCGAAAGGTCGGGTGTGGGGTCAATAACTATTTACCAATTCTGCTTTTTTTTTAATTAAAAAAAATTATGCCGGTCAAGCCCCCATAAAATATGTAGGGGTGTATTTTATTTATACAAGTGGCTTTTCTTTTGTTGTCTAGGGATGAGTCACTATGTCCAGGAACTTGATATTCAAAGAAACAAGCTGATTAGAATAAAATTACTGTTTAATGAAACATTAGATTATTTCCAATTAAATACTGATTAACAATATGAGTTATTTCATGGAGCATACTCTCAATTGTCGCTAAGCCTATCGACTATCACGTTGACCGAAAAACGTGACCCGCAAAGCCTATCGACCACCACGTTGAACGAAACGTGACCTCTCACCTGTAAACCGGAGTCTGTCTGTCTCGTTCCCCGTCTCGCTCTCGCTTCTACCTCAAAAAACCCACCATTCCGGGGGATGCATATATTTGCTGGTAGCGCCATCTATTGGTGAGGTTGTAACCACACTGATCGGAATATTGTATGTTCTCTGATACTTTAAATCTTTCATATATATATATATACAGGGTGTCCAGCCTTAATGCGACTCAATAGCTAATTCCCGAACCGTTCAGTTTAGATATGCACTTTCAATTTAAAAAATGTTTTTAAAAAGGTAAAGAATGTTTTTACGTGCATTTCGAGCAAAAAAAATTGATTTGCAAAAAAATTACAAGAATTAAATTTTTATACAGTCCCCAGGTCCTATCACTTATATTTAGGAAAATATGCAGTACACACACACAAAAACAAAGTAAACACAAATTTTTTCATTTTATTACGATAAAAACTGACCGAGTTATGCCTACATAAATTTGAAGCATCTAAGTTGCTCAGAAATGGGGGCCGTATATAAATTGAGTTTAGAGAACAATAATTCACTATCTACAGAAGAGCAAATGAAAAACATGATAGTAATATTAAAACATCGTAGTAAACACCATAGATTGACAATTTGTATTGCTGTATGGCAAACAATAAAAATTAAATTAAAGAAATACAACTTGTACCGAAAAGATTAAAACAGTTTGTTTTAACAAATAAAAGCAAAATAATACAGGATTTGCCGTTTAAATTATAGCATAATGTGGAATCATGCGCCAATCATGAATCTATTATATCAGAATGACCAAATTAACTTAAATAATGGTGAAGGCACGATGTGTGACACGAGACAAGGGGATACATCTATGACAACTCACAGTTTTATACAAGCGTTGAACAGCACGGGCAATTGTACAATAAGATGATGTCTTCGAGTGGGAAATTGAATGGCATAAAGTCTTGCCACCTCTCTCTTATTTCGATTACACCGCACATAAAAACAGTACCATTTCGCAGTAATCTTCATTTGTATACTTCTCGTTCTCCCGTACTGGAATTCGTGATATTAGAATACGACTGTATGCAATTGCAAGCGACTACACAACAGATTTTTAACGTTCGTCAAGATCAGAAAAATCGCAGCAAATCAGACTGAAACCATAGCATATAAGTGTATTTTTTGGAACTGCTTTTTTTAAAAATGTTTTCTTCTTCCAAAATATTTTATTTTTTCGACACGTACACAGAATAAATTTTATTTCTTAAGTACTCAATTATTGTGTTATTAACGCATGCTTTTAAATTTAAAAACGATTTGCATAAAAGTAACGTGCAAGAGCTAAAGTTTCCTGGCAGAGTTCCAACTAATTTTACTTTTTCTACCTTCTTGAAAATGGCTAATAAAATGGGTAAAATATATGTTTTTCGAAGTTCCATAACTCGGCCAGTTTTTATCGTAATAAAATGAAACTTTTTTGTGTTTACTTTGTTTTTGTGTGTACTGCATATTTTCCTAAATATAAGTGATAGGACCTGGGGACCATATAAAATTAATTTTGTAATTTTTTTTTCTAAATGGGTTTTTTGGTTCGAAAAGCACGTAAAAACATTCTTTACCTGTTTTAAAACATTTTTTAAATTGGAAGTGCATATCTAAACCGAATGGTTCGGGAATTAGCTATTGGGTCACATTAAGGCTGGGGACACCCTGTATAAAAATTACGTGTCACAGTGTTTGTCCGCAATGGACTCCAAAACTACTCAACCGATCATAATATAATTTTGCATACTGTGTGTCATTTTGTCCAACTTAAAACATAGGATAGTTTTTACTTCAATTAATGATGCCATAATTTTTTAATTGCCGGAAATGTGAAGAAACCGGAAAACACATTAGCAGAATTACCAGATTTTGCGAATCGCAAAATGTGGTAATGCTCACGTGTTTGTGGAAGCAGATATGGCCAACCAAAATGCATGAAAATTAAGTGCCTGGCGTATTTGGGGGTGTGGAATCCGATTTTCGAGTCAGTTTCCAAAAATAACCGTAACTTTGCCGGATAAAGCAGTCCGTCCGTATTTTAGACACACCATAACAGGGGCTTACATTAAAGCTTTGAATCAGGAAAACTTGGACGCTGGCGTACTTCAAAATGGATAACCCGAATCTGATATCCAATCTGAGAAATAACTGTAACTTTGCCGGATAATTCAGGATGACCATCTTTTACTCAAACCGGGGCAGGAGCTCACCCTTAAAGTCTTGGCGCGGGAAAAGTGCGTTTCTGTTGTAATTCAGGATAGTGAACGAGAGTTTGAAATCGAATTTTAGAAATTCCTGTAAATTTGCCAGATAATGCCGGAGGACCCTAAAGCCCCTTCCAAAGACTGAACTTGCTGTCTCAGGGAAACAAAAGTAATTTCCTGTTGTATCTAGGGGCGGAAAACGATAATTTGAAATTATATTTCAGAAACTCCACTAAACTTGCCGGACATTGTCTGAATTAGGAGAAAAAAGCATATGATTCGAGTCCCGCGCGTCCGGATTTTCATTCTCTCTAGCGACTGAAATTGCTCGCTCTGGAGTATTAAAAGTCAGCTCCGTGTGCATTTCGGAGTGTTAAATGAGAATCTGAAATTGAATTTTAGGAGTTTTGATAACTTGACCAGATAATGTCAGTCGACCGTATTTTAGACACACCGTAGCAGGGGCTTGCCTTAAAAGCCTTAGATCATGAAAACTTGGTCCCTGGTTTATTTCAAAACGAGTAATCTGAATCTGATATTCAATCTGAGGAATAACAGCAACTTTGCCGGATAATTCAGGATGACCGTCTCTTACGCGGTGCAGGAGCTCACCCTTAAAGTCTTGGCGCGAGAAAAGTGTATTCCTGGTGTAATTTGAGATGGTTTAAGCGAGTATGAAATCAAAATAGAGAAATTCCTTTATTTTTGCCAGATAATGCCGAGGGATCGGAATATTCTCGGACTGCAGTACTAGCCTAACTTGCCGACGTAGAGACACAAAAAGTTGATCTTGATTGTATTTCGGAACTGCCGGTCCGAATAATCTCAATCCAATTCAAGATAATCTCATATCTACGTCAAATAATGCTAGAAGAAAGTATTTTGCACGAACTGTAGAAGGGGGATTGCTTTAAAGTTCTTGAGGAGAGAGAAATGCTTTCCTGATGTTTTTCTGGATAGGAAACAATAATAATTTGCAATCGGATTTTAGAAACTCCCGTAACTTTGCCGGATAATGCCGACCGACCGTAATGTCCCCCTTCAGAGACTGAATTTACAGTAGCGTGGGAGTCGAAAGTGGGCGCCGAGTACTTCTCGGGGTGGGAACGAGAATCTGGATACGGATTTCAAAAGCTTCCGTAAATTTTCTGGAATGAGGTCAAATGGCTTGTGACGGGTGCTTACGCGTTTCACTAACCTTCTCTCGCATTCTTTAAATGTTTTATTTATTTCTACCAATCTCCACCGAGAGCCAAAAGTGTAATTTATGCAAATAAGATATTTTATAAATTCAGGTTTAGCAAGTTCGAAAATGATATAAAAGGGGGAAATGAAATGAAGAGAAAAATGAATTGAGAGAGTAGTTTTTCTAGTGGAAATATAGTAGTCGGGACTAAAATCTATTGAAAAGTATACATAAAATCAGTTCGAGATAGAACTGAGAGATAGTTGAGATTGAAGCCGCTCATTAAAGCAATCTAGATATTGAAAAAGTAGTTAGAAGAACCTGCCATAACAAAAAGTATCAGGTCAGTTTGATTTCACAATTTAAGTATTAGTATGTAGCTTAATTGTACGCGTTGACCGCCGTAGATTCAGTTAAGATTCCGTCGTTCATAATTATTGAATTCTTCTCATACTCCACTGTGTTTTATTGTTCTTAAAATTTGAATAGTATTTGTGTAATTTCTCAATTAAGAAAAGTTAATAAATAAGATTGATTTATTAAATAAGTAGTAATTCATTATGAATTCAACACATTCAGATTTAGATATTACACGAAGGGGAGTTAATAATCTTAGAGGTAGTGATAGACTACGACAGGCTTAGTGTTCGAGTTCCACCTCCGGATTTTCATTCCCTGTAGCAACTAAACTTTCAGTTGCAGTCGTGCGAAAATATGATTGCAACAGGAAATTGCATCTTAAGGCATTGTTGTCACTTTGTTAGATGGTGGATAAACTGCATATTCCACATCAGCTGCCATTGGACATTCATAAAATACAAGATGCAATACATCATTGAAAAAAAGAGTGGATTGGCTAAAGTATTGCAAATGAATTCAATTATGATCAGGCATAAGTGAACCATCAACCATAAACATTCACTCAAAGCATTACTTAAAGCTTTGCAAGATTTAAATGGCAACGAGAGAATATTCGGTGTTGCTGTTGTATTACTGTCTGGTGATTTCCGACAGACCTTAGCAGCCGTTACACGCTCTACTTTTGCTCACGATATTAACGCCTGTTTAAAACAACCGTTTTGATGGCGAAACGTGAAAACACTTCGACTGACCATAAACACGCGAGTACATTTGCAAGATGATCAATCTGAGCATATATTTCCTAACCAGCTACTGAATATTGGAAACGGTGGAATAGAACTTCATCCCAATACATAATGCATGAAATAACCAGACGATTTTTGTAATTTTCTTTATGCAAAAAGGAACTGATTAAGAGTGTCTTTGTGTCTTTCCGGATATACTGTATAATTATCTAGATAATTATTACCTCTGTAATCTTGTTACTTAATCAGAAGAAAGGGGTTGATATTGTGATAAAATAAACTTCCAGACACAGGGTTGTTGCCATTTGATCCAACGTCTATTAAACCAATCGACACTATTGTTGATGAAAACAAAGACCGTAAATTTTCCAACCGAGTTTTTGAATTCTCTAGATGTATCAGGAAAGTCACCACATAATCTTCGGTTTGTTCTCTGGTTATTATCTGCGTAACTTAAATTCGCTTAGATAATGCAACGGTGCACGTTTGATTATCAAAAGAATTATACCGGGAATTTCTTGAAGCAAACATTTTGACCGTAAGGTTTAAGCGAAAATTCTGTTTGGCTACTACTGACTCTGTTGCCACGTATTCCACTGATACCGTCAGAATCTCTAATACCATTCAAAAGGCTTAAATTCCAGATTCGTTTGGCTTTCGCGATGATCATAAATGAATCTGAAACCCGAACAATATTCATTTGATGCTTGGACTTAGAAAATTCTTGTTTCTAGAATGGGCAACTAGATGTTACATGCTCACGTGTGCGGAAACCGTTGAATCTATATGAGTTAACAAAATACGGTTTACCGAAATATATTGTGCACCGATTAGCGATTAGTTGAATAAAATTATTTGTTGTTATACTTTAAAATGATAAAAATAACTTTAAAAATAGCAAAGAATCAACGTTATTCACCACATTTATACAATTAAATCTTCATATGTTGTTACTTAACGACTTCGTTAGTAATTCATGCATTATACTACACTCAAATAGGAGATGAATGAAATGCAAAATTAAAATAATTTGTTGTTTTATACTTCATTTCAACCCTCCAAAATTATAAATGAAGATTAATTTGACTGCATTGAATAGCTTAAAATAATATTGAACTAACGTATTAAAACAAAGCCACAGCAACGCGTGGCCGGGTCAGCTAGTATATATATATAAATTGATGTTTGTATATATGAATTTGCTTCACTACAACACCGTTCAACCGATCACTAAAAATTTGGCATGTATATGTATTTTTTTGTGGAAAAGGTTTTTGTGTTATCCTCTTTGTTGCAACTGCCCTCCAGGTGGCGCTACAGCAAAGCAACTTCTGCACCGTTCAGCTAATCGTCAAGTTGCCAACATGGTCGCCAAGCAGAGAGAAATTCGGTGTGTGAATAGTTTCTCCTTCAATGTTATCCATATATATAAAAATGGATGTTTGTGAAAGTGACCTCGCTTCACTCCAACACCATTCAACCGATCATTCTATCCATCGCCAAGTTGCCAACGTGGTCGCAAAAAATGATGCCAACTTTGCTCTATCGCCAACATTTCGCTATGTTTCCATTGAATCTCCATTACAATGTAAGGAACGGTGTTGTTTGCGAATATTATAATTTTTACATAAAATAAATACAACAGAAAGTAATATTAACGTATTACACACCCAGATATAAAGTATTTACACTATTTTAAGCGTTCATTACCCAAAATTTGTAACAATGTGTTACTTTTGCTGAGCAGAGATTAGCTTAGGAAGGTGTTTTTTCAAAAATCGACCCACGAGAGAGTTACGGAATGTTATAAATAAAAAAAAAAAAAAATCCTTTTTATCAGCAATTTGACCTTTAGACTTTAAATTTAACAAATATGGTTTTTTTTGTTTTTGTTTTGCTGAAATATGCAAAAAGCCTTTTTTTGTTGTTTAATTTGCAATTCACGTACAATTAACTCATTAAAAGCTTCTTTATCTTTCAATCTGTATTTTTTAATTTTTCAATTCACCCGTGCAAAGAACGGGTATACCAGCTAGTAATAATGTAATTTTTATTTTCCAAACACATTATTTTTTAGCTGACGATTTATTTTGTAACTTATTTTTTGGCTAATGTAAGATGTTTTTCTGGCAATAGAATATAATTTCAGTTAATTTGCTGTAAATAAAATGTTGTTTTGGAAGATATTCTGAAGTGATATTTGTCTCATATTTACCACACTAATTCCACCTAACTGACTCACATTCTCTACTAATAAATCTATAGTAGTATGTAACAGATTCATTGATTTGAGCTGGAACTAGAGTCTTCCACTAATTGATCAAGCAGGTCACTAATAAATGAATGGTGAAACCACTAACTACCATAGTATTAAAACATGATCTATAAACTGAATTAAAAAAAAAAGAATTTTATCATTGGCTAAATATCTATAATTTGTACCAAAAGAAACCTTAATTGAAAATTTTAAGAAGGTTTTCTTTCTTCCTGTAGTTATGAAAAATGCCATGAGATACAATGCAATCAGGAACGTAGCTACCGCTGTATCAATGATACGGGGCTCCAACATGTGTAACTACAGTCCACTAACAGAGTTTCCATATCTAAGAATGGGCCCCAAAGGAATTTTGATACAGGGCACCCTCAGAGTTGTGAATGCAATAGATATTTTTGGTATCCTCTAAAGAAATTTTTGAAGCTATATAGCTTTATGTTAATATCAGACAAAAAGCTAAATTGCACGAATAATTTAAAACCCTAGAATCTCAAGAACAGCAATGAAGTAAATTACATGGAAATATCGACCTATTAAATTGACTTAAAATCTACAACTTGGAAAAAAACCCGTCTTTTAAGCAAATAATTTTATAAGACTGAGCAATTTTTATCCTTTCTATACGATTTCGATGTTCTATAAATCTTAGATAAAGTTTTTTCCTCTTCAAGTAATAGCATTAAAATACTTCTAATAATTTTGATCGTTTTGTTGGATAAAAAAATTGCATTGACCAGGAACTCTGAATAGCAATTTCTCAAAGAATGCTTGTTAAAAAGAATAAGTGATGATATTCACAGCATTCAGATACGATAAATTGTTCGATTCGTTTCATTTGTTATTCGAAAAATCTCCCGATAAATTGATCTATATCTTTTCTGCGTTGTTGCACAAGTGAATGTATTAATATAATCTATATAAAAAAAAATCAACTTTCCGTGTAACACTTATAAAGTTTTCCATTTTTGCAGAAATAAAAGGATCATTTTAATAGTTTAATATAGAATGTACTAAAATAAAATAATTTTAAATTGATGTGTTAATTTTGGACAGAAATATTAGCTTAGTTTTGGAGTTAAAAATGTTAGTTATTTAACGATTTTTAAGATTTAAAATGCTTATTTTAGAGATATTCTGATAGTTTCTAAAAATTTAGACTTGGCACTTTATTTGACATGAAAATTACATCACTGGAAGTTTAAGTTTTAAGAATGATAAGGCTGTGTAGTGTTTTTAAGGATGAGATTCCAAGGATGCCTTTAGTGGTTTATTGAATCACGATGACGCACAACATCAAATTAAGTTACACATTGTACAAATTTCTCTAGTTTGGGTAATTTTTAGAGAAAGCAAAAATGGGCCAGGATGGCATCCAACACATTTGCCTTCGGCAGATAAAAATCTCCACACTTAGCTCGTTGGCGGAGCTCATCAACTTCTCTCTTTGAGGTACAATCACCGAATCCTCTTTCGTGTGGCACTCGCGCAAACGCAGTACCTCGGATCAGTCTTCTTCAGGAACGTCTTAAGACTTTTTAAGGCCCTGAACCCAGAGAAATTTTCAGATTTTTTGAGTCCTTGGCCCCTATGCAAAAGAAGGCCTTGCCTGTGATCTTTAAAAGTAGACAGTATATAGCATGCAATGCCAAATACTCGTACAAACGGCAATTTAAAACAAATAAATATGCACTGCCCACAATCTTAATAAACCTAGGCACAAACCGGTTCGACGGATGGTCGCTTTTTAACTAAATGAGTTGAATGATTCTTTATGGTATTAGGCCAATGCCTAGACAAGGACAATGGTCATCACATAATAGTACAGTCTTACCACTTTTGCCAGTTGACATGCAGTTTGAAATTCCCTATTTTTGGAGATCATGCACGTGTATAATATTATACGATTAAAATGATCCTGATCATGATATTAAGACAGAGTCGAGAACGAAACAAGGCACCTCCCTGGGCCCAGGCCCAGTTGGCCCATGCCTTAAGACGTCCTTGGTCCTCGTTGCCACCTAGCGTTCCAGAATGTTTTCTAGAGTTCGTTACAGCTGAAAATGAAGACAGATGTATATTAATTTCTAAGAAATAAGAGAATTTGTGAAAATAAATTTACCTCAAATAAATATTAATGCGTGATTTATAAGGTGATGAGAGTTTTAGAAAATGTAAACAGGTAAAAATGTGCGTAATTAATTTCACACGAATTTTTGTTTAAAAATAAAGATAAACCTGTTACAATATATGCTTTTAAATTTTTAATTTCTACAGATTTCAGTAGTTCCTATTTTTAGAGTGATTTCTGCTCAATTCAAACAACAGTTTTCTTTCATATTTCCCTCAATACTGTTAGGTAAATGATAATTTACTAGAACGTTCGAGAGAAGAAAATATTTTGTGAATTTGAGAAAGTAAAAACTGATTTTCCTTCTCAAAATCGATATCACATAAAACAGTATCTTATTGGAATAACATACTGTTTACAAATTAAAGTAAATTTAATGTTTTTGGTTCGGATTGGCGTATAACAGTATGAATAAAAAAAAGAGGAACTGAATAAAAAAAAACTTACTTGGAACAGTAAAATATAGTGATGATTGCATTCTTAATGGTACAGCATGTCAGTATCAGAACTAGATAAATTAATATATATTTATTGTATTACAGTAAATCATTATATATATATTTTAAAAGACTATTTGTAGAGCATTGGACTTTAAAGATTAAGCTAAATGGGATAAATTCGGGGTTGAGATTAATGAAGTCTTCTTTAGTGTAATATTTGTTTCGTTAGGTTGAGTTACATAAAGACAACACATATCACTAACGGAAATAATGGGCAAAGCATATGGGCAGTTTTTCTTTATTCTGCAATTTTTCTTGGAGAAAAAAAATACTTACAGTGGTCTCGTTTTTATATATATATACTCTTTCATACTTTTGCAAACTTCCTTGGGGAAAAACAGCCGACAATTCAGATTATTTGAAAATAATAACAGATGCATACACACAAACAAATATTAAAAGCGATCGTTTAAAATATTGAAAATCGCACTAGCAGAAACGGCTCTCTAAGCAATTCCACTTGCAGGAATTCAAACAGGTAAAGTCTCTTTCTCTTATGGCAGTCAACGCACACGACTAAACTATATTTTGAATTGCCTCGAACTTTATTTCAGTCTCATGGTAATTTCTAGAAGAATCGATCCTAGAGCCTTCTCGATGATTCTTTGATAACATCATATTTTTCGTCAAATTTGTCACCAAGGGTGATGTAACCCTGGTCACATTCCTTAGGGTTTCCATTATGTATTTATTTTAATTTTCACGCTGGGAAGTTGGATTTAATTTTCTCACAAAGAGAGGACTGTCGCACGAAAAACAACACACATGGGCGTTTTTCAGTAATCTGTTTTTTGTGTTCAGGATTCATATTCTACCCTATATTCTGATGCGCTTGCTATTTTATGAACACCTCTGAACACCAGCTATAAAAGCTTTACATCATTCTTTGGTTGCTGAAGAACTACATTATAAATAAACAATTTAATGAGCACATGAACAACAGCTGAATAAACAACAAATTTTTTAATGTTACAAACTTTGAATGAAATAAAAATCAGCTGAAAAAAAATGCATATATGCATTCTTAAGAAACAGCTACTTATGAAATCTACTATACTAGTCTGAGGCTTAATTTGTAACTCAGATTGTGCATTACCAGAATTTACATTGAGATGCAACACAACTAAAACAACTTATATATAAATCGTATTTCTTTTAACAAAAGACATAGTTGATTAAACGCCGTACCTGTCTCAAAATACTAACTGAGACAATTTTAACAATCAAGAATTTCACCTTTTAATAAAGTTATTATAAGTGAAAGATATCAGTCACACGGCTTATGAAATGTTGCTTCAAAAAAAAAAAAATTCCGTTTTCAATTTCTTTTATAATTCCTTTTTTATTTCTCCCTCCATAAATATAGTTTCTTATAGTATTTTTCATACCTTAACAGTAAACAAATTATTGAGAGTTTATTGTTATTTATTAAATTGCAAGTTATTTTATACACTGATTTCCAAAAATCAAGGGTAATTCAGAATCACGCAGAAATCGAACTCTAAAATAAATATATCACCCGTAAAATGACTACACACATATTCAAGAATCTTATGCAAATTGAAATAAATCACCACAGATGACACCGATAGTACGTCACAATGACGAGAGTGCAAGAGATATAAGGAGTACAGGCAACGAATTAAAATTCTTAGCAAGCGCTTTATAAACTTTTCAGTGCAATAACCGGATAGTTGTGACACAAAGGACGAATTTGTATGATTTTTCAAGTGGTAGAATTATCGGCCGTCTGGAATGTGGGTGTATCCAGCTGGAAGTATCCGAGGAACTTGGAATTACCCAGAGTGTCATCTCCAGGCTTTAGGAACAATTCCAAAGTGATGGTAATATGAGTAGACGTTACAGCACAGGTCGCCCCCGAGTTACAGCGCCGAATGAGGACCGGTATTTTGCAGTCACTGCCAAAAGAAACGGACGGAGCACAGCATCAGACCTATCTCGCCAGTTCTCTTCACCCACTGGTACGAAAGTTTCAAGGCAGACCGTGTACAGACGCTTAGAGCAGATTGGTCTATATGCTCGAGGATCTGTTAGATGTGTTCCACTGACTGCAACTCACTGTCACCTGTGGTTAGCCTGGAGTAGAGAGCATATATTGTGGACACTGCAACAGTGGGCTTGTGGGATGTTTTTCTACGAGAAAAGGTCCATGTTTAGTTTGCAGCTTGATTCTCGCCGAAGTTTTATATGGAGAGCGCCAGGTACACGTTATCACTAAGAGAACATCATTGAACGACACCGTTTCGGTGGTGAAGGATTGCTCGTTTGGTGTGTGGTCAGTTCTCCAGAACTGACCTGCATGTTCAAATTAGAACCATGGCAGGCCAAATCTATCGTGACGTCATTCTGGAACAACATGCACGTTTGTTTCGGAGTGCCATGGGTGCAGAATTTGTGTTTATGGATGACAACGCAAGTTCTCTCTCACCGTGCAAACATCATACACAAAGGCCTTCAATTGGAGGATATCACCCGTATGGACTGGTCAGCATTCTCACCGGACTCGAATCCAGTAGAGCATGTGTGGGACATGCTTGACCGATGAGTTGCAGCCCGTCAACCACCTCCTACATGTCTACCAGAGCTTCGGAGAGCATTGCTTGATGAGTGGTGTAATATTCCCCAAGATCAGATCGATAATTTGATATTCAGCTTGTCTAGGCGTTGTACGGACTGTATTGTATCGTCTGGGAGACATACTGTGTATTAACCATCATACTAAGCGTATAATATTGGTTTTTGTGAATAGGTTTCTTTTTCTTCTTTGCTCCAGGGAGCGAAAAT
Source organism: Trichonephila clavata (assembly GCA_019973975.1). NCBI lineage: Eukaryota > Metazoa > Arthropoda > Arachnida > Araneae > Nephilidae > Trichonephila > Trichonephila clavata. The sequence continues at coordinate 17,435 of BMAO01003286.1, read as the reverse complement.
CGCAATTTTTGTTAATGATATTAAACATATAGCTTCTTTTTTGCCCTTTACCTTTTGTTTAATAAAAAGGCTTTACTAATAAGTCACATTTCTTTTGCTTCTGACTCTTTCTTTGCCTGAACTTACATTATCCTTAATTTATGGCATGAGTGTAATACAGTAATACCTCGGCTTAGCTACCCCGACTTTGCGAATCCGGAGTTGCGCAATTTTCAAATCTCATCGATTCATCTATTTTTTCCATCATTAAACTCAGGCGGTATTATTTTCCGGATGGAATTGGTAATTTGATTGAAGAAGTGGTCGATCTTTCCAATAAAATATATTCAGAAGTGAAGTGGATAGTGAAGAAGTTCATAAACTGCTGGACACCCACAATCAGGAGCTGCCAATGGATGAACTCATAGAAATGCATGAGTAAGTACAAGACATTGAGTTTGTAGATCCAGTTCAATCAGAACTTCGAATAACGGTTGTGGTAATTTAAAAGGCATCAGTTTAATTGAAAAAGAGTTGCTAATTTTAAAATATACAAACTCCAGTGAAGATAATATTTTTTCAACAAAACAAGAAATTAAATAATTATTCGCATGCAACGAGGAAATTTTGCGGGAGAAAAAAAAAATCTTTGAGCTGGCAGACTACTTGTTGAATTTTATGAAACCTTCTACATCAAAATAAGTTCGGCTTGCGATTTTGAATTTGTGTTATTTAAGAATTTACTAAACATTTTTTCCCCTGAATTTTATTCTTTCGTCTCCGGTTCCAACAAAAAATAATTTATTTGTATTTATATGCGAAATTATACACCAACTTACGCGGGGTTATGACTCAGCCCGATCTATCACGTGAGTTCGGGCTATTACTACATATAGGAATATGATTTGATATATTTATACGTAGATTGCTTATTTTATTTTATGATTTATTAATTATTAGATTGTTTATATATATCCTACATATTTGATATATTCATCGGAATACTTAAGATTTAATTGAAAATAAATTTAATTCAAAATGTTTTGATATTATCTACCATATCTTTATGCATAACAATTTTACAAAAACATTAAAATAATTTAAATATTTACATTAATTTTTATATTTAAAACCTAAATTTAAATAAGTATTCTTATATTTAATAATAATTTAAAAGAGCAGATATAGCAGACAGATTGACTGCTTATTTTAAATTTATATGTCGAATTTTTAAAAGCAACGCGACAATTATTGGCAACAGACCTCATAATCTTTAGTCCTGATAAATTTAACATGCGTCAAACTATAAGTTAAAAGGCCTCTACAAGTCAGATTTTTTGTGATACCAGTACTCAAGTTCATGACTCGACAAGAACAATGCAGACCACGAGTTCGTGAGCATGACCACTTGGCTAGCGGGATTATAGTAGTTCCAGCAGATGTTTCAGCACAAATAACTGCTGGAATTTATTTCGTACGTTAATTTATTTCTTGAATGTCAGTCTTTTTTTCCTCGAAGAAAGAAATCTAGCGTATTAATGTAAATTTTGCATATTAAGAATCATCAGATTAAAAACAATTATTTTTTTTACTTATATTTTGTTTCTAGAATATGGAAATCAAGAAGTTATCAACCATGACCCCAGAAATAATCATTTTGAATTAACTTTTTATTTTACATTAATTTAGAAAAAATACAATAGAAGAATAAATAATAAAGGAAAACTAACGAAAAGGAAAGAGGTCTTAAAAATTTTATGTAAGTTTGTCTAATCTTATACGGCAATCGAATACAAAATCTCTTTTTTCTTTCCATTCAATAAAAGGCGTAAAGCAAAATCACTGCTCTTTTTCCTTCAATAAATGTTATTCCATTGAAGAACCGCCGTGTAAAGGTGCTGGTGCTCATTTAATTATTGAGTCAATTCTTCAGGTTGGTGTATTATGGTTTTCAAGGGCAGGGGAGAGTTCTGGTGACATCCTCGTCACTTGACAGAAATTAAAAATTATGATGTCCGTTGCCAATAGCCACCGCATTTTTTACAGCAGTGGTCTTCAAACTGGGTTCCACAAGTCAAAATAAAAAAAAAATTGAAAAAAAAAATTATAAATATGTATACAAAAAATGGATGCACATTCGTTCTCTGTGGAATTTGTATGTTTATATATATATATATATATAACCAATGATTATATTTATTTTGTATTTTTGTAATAACTGCTAGATGGCTCCCCCAGAATAGAGTACTTACACGGTTTCCCTCTTGGTGGGGAAACCGGGAGTTGAGTCATCAAGTGAGTCATTTAAAAACTAATCCTCAAACAGAACAATCAAATGAAAACTTTCTAGCATAAATGAAAACAAAAGTAAACATCCTAAAATCTGTTGACAAAACTGTCATACTGATGCTTGACGAAATCTATTTAAAACTATATTTAGATTTTAAAGGGGGTAATATTCTTGGGATGGCATATAACAGTGAACAACCTGCTACTTCAGCATATGTGTTCATGATTCAAAGTCTTCTTTCTCCTCTTAAAGAAGTAGTTCATATAATGCCGGTGAAAAAAAAATCGATGGAGGAAAATTGTTTGCTGTTGTTAAAATAACTATCGTAGAACTTGATGGTTCAGGATTCAAAGTTATAGTTGGAGTTTCTTACAATAATTCTATAAATCGAAAAGCAATGTCCAACTTTTCTGTTCCTCCCAAATTAAGCATTGCATATCCACCATCCTTCTGATCCTTCCAATTCTTTATTTTTTGTTATTGATTCAGCACACATTTTTAAATGCATTCGTAACAATTGGATTAATAAAAAAATGTAGGTCAATGTTTTTATTTTCTAGATTTCGAAGATCATAATAAGTTTCCACTATTAAAAGCAAATTTCTCTACACTTAAACGACTATATGACATCGAAAGTAATAATTTAGTAAAGTTTGCCTATAGTTTAACTTTGAAGGCTTTATGTCCTACAAATCTTGAAAAACAAAATGTGAAACTTGTGCTTAAGATATTTAATAACTTTGTTATTCAGGGGCTTCAACTATTAGGAAAGCAACATAAGCTAATTAGTTATGAAACAACATCAATTTTTATTTCTTTAATTTGTACATAAAGAAAAATTGTTAATGCTAAAACACCTTTAAAGGGACAACATTTGCTTGATACTTATCAGCAACCGATTATCTCCAGACAACAAAACCTGTCAATTCTTGCGTAAAATTTTGTCATAGTTACACTCGTGGAAGGAAAAAGATTGTACTACTGGCACCCTTACTAAAGAAACACAACTTGCTTTTACTTATACCATATACACTTTACTTGAAATGTCAAAATATTGCATTAATGAATTAAAATTTCAGTATTTTCTCCCTAGAAAAATTCAAACAGATGCGTTAGAAAGTCGTTTTGGGAAATATAGGACACTTTCAGGTTCTCAATATTTAATGTCAATTCGACAGCTTTATGAAGTAGAAGCTAAACTAAGAATGCAAATTTTTTTACCTCTAGCTTTGGTTATGGTCAGCTTAAACGACATTAATTTGGAAGATTCGTGTAATGAAAATCCTTTAGAGCCATCAGTATCGCATAATTTTAATATTACACTATCTGAAAAGGATTTTTGTGATGCTCAGCCATATCTACCTGTCTTAACATATTTAGCTGATGTTTGAGCTAGAGCAGCACTTAAAAAATTAAAATGTGACTCTTGTTCCAAATCATTTGTTCTTAATAAAACTTTTGAACTAAATTCTAACTATGATGTAATACGTAACTTAGAGAAAGTTTATTGTGCCCTTCTCCAGATGTTGTAACATCGGTACTCTATAACTATATAATAGTTCAGAAACTTCTTTCTAATGATTATGAAAATATGTTCCTTAAACAAAATAATCAACGTGAAATTGCCTCAGAAATACCGATTAGCTTAATAAATTCAAATGAATTTTTTTATAGGATCAACCTTGTAACAATGATCATGCTTCTGAGCTAGTTTAAAGCATATTATCCACACTTCTACAAATGATTATTACATAACTACTGTTTTTTTATTCTGATATATCCACTAAGAACTGTTTTTTCTTAAATCCATTATAACTATTAGACCAACAGAGTCTTGGAGTTTTGCAAGCATGTGACTTATGTTGAGTAGAAACCCGCTAAAAATGGGGTTCTAGGAAATCAATTCCAAGAGTGGAGAAAGGTTAAATAAAAAATATACTTCTGTTTTAAAAAAAATTCATTCAGGTCTTGTCCTTAAATAAGAATATTTTTGAATGCAATCTGAAGCTTAATGCTAGGAATTAGATTACAGTGACCAAAAAAAAGAAGAATATTCAATGTTATGAAATATTCAGCGAAGCCACCGGGTCATGGCCAATTTTACCTGGGAGCAGGCGCACACTCGATACTAACGTTAATGATCTCTCCGGGTGACTGAGTCACCCCAATAATTTTTTTTAATAATTATTTTTATTTTACGCGATAAAAATCGTAATTCCAGTGAATAATTTAATTAAGAGAAAGAATACTTACTTACCTTTATGGACTTTTCAATTTTCCTTTGTTACTTTGAGAAAAAATATCAATCAAACAGAACCAAGAAGTTTCAAATGTGCGAGACTATAATATAGGGCACAAATCGTTGACACTTTTCGCTAACATTATAGGAATGTTATTTTCAGGCAAAACTGTCATATTTGGTTCAAGTTATTGTAGTTTTACTGTACTTTGATGATCGACAACTGGCATGTTGAACTTTTTCTTGTTTGTGTCTTTTTGACAGGACGAAGTGTGTCTTGTGCTTCACTTATGGTATCATATTTTTTTTGAAGGAGCTCTTTAGGTAACATTTGAAAATTTTTCTTTCAACTCAAACGTTTTTTGTTCATTGCTTATCTCAAATTTATTTTCGCTATCATAATTAATATGCATTATTTCAGTAGGTTCTTCCCTTGCTTGATTCAGTTTCATCTTCCTTCAATAGAGATCACAGATGCCCATTTCTTTTTTTATATTTTGCTCACTTACATTTATAAACCGTAATAAGTCGTACAACACAGCAATTAAAACCTCCAAGTTGTTCACAGGGGGAAATGTAGCAGTTCGTAGAAAATATTTTGGAACAAATGAGGTCAGTCGGGAACTTGGTCATCCCTCAGTACCTTAATATTGTAAAAAACGATTGCCATTCCCAAAAAGAGAGAGAGAGATGTGACAAATGCATTTTAGTTACCATGAAGGCTGTCATATAGGATACTCTCCAGGTCTTTGATAACAAATAAACAGTTTTCCCAGAATTAACAATTTCGTGAGCCTGGGGTGACTCTGTGTCTCATGCCTCCTCATCCGGATTAAGATAAACATGAAAAAGTTTTTCTCATTCTCAATATCTGAAACTTTGCTCATGAAAAACTTATTTTTTCTTTTCCATTTTTGATGTGTAACATCTTTCCTCTCGATTGCTGGAGATTTGAGGGAGTGGTTTCGTGAAAAGGGACGGAAATGCGCAACAGGAAGTGGGGGAAGCGCGGGCTATTCAGTGAAGTTCTGTTTTTTCTCCTTCATTCGGGAAGGGCTCCACCCCCATCCCCCACTCACTGCGATCTAAGCCGTGGGATCTTTGTTTTTGTTTTCTCACTTAGGGATCAGAGAAGAAGCTAATTCCTTTAGGAAGAGACGTGGTTAGACAATGACGAACGTGTTTCGATACCTGACTTCGATTGCTGCGTACAATTTAAACGACCGGGCCACAGAGCAGCTGGTGTTAGGATCTATCGTAAACAGAACAACTCACATGTTGTGGCTCGATATATGGATATTACTTATCGTCAAACAAGTGGACTGGGTATTGTTAGTCAAGATATTGGGGACATATGTGCGGCAAAATGCTTATTTGAAATTGGACAAACAGTGATTTCGGTGGTCGTATACATTTCTCCGAATCAAACGGTTCAAAAAATTAAAGATTTCCTGCATTTTTTACTTTTACCATATAACGAAGGTGGTTCTGCTCTTTAAAAAAAAACTATCTCTCGCTTCCCATGATTTTGAGTGGTGATTTTAAAGTTAACTTCAGTTTGCTAGAAGCCGAGCCACTCATAACTTTTTTGAATGATGAGCTCGAAATGTTTCGACAACTAACAGTGGTACTGTTATTGACGCTATTTTTCACAACGGTTTTTAAATACTTTGAAAACACAAGTATATGTGTCATATTTTAGTTATCATAAATTATCATTGCCGCTCTTCCCCAAATTGAACAAGAATAATTATTTTTGATAAAAAAATTGCATTACTCCTTGTGTTAATTGAATAAAATTTTCATTAAAGATATAATTATTCCATAGAAAATTATTTCCAATCACATTCGATTCATTTTTTTCAGGATTTAAGTTGCTATTGCGAATTTACCACGATAACATGTCAGATGTTACACATCGTATGCGACTACTGTAAGGCTCTTTTTTTTCAGCCTTCTTTACAAGACTGATAGTGCAAATGCTGTAAAACTAGTAAAATGTCTAAATTTTAATAAAGAACATAAGGTTAAATTTTAATGTAGATATCTAAGTAATGAGAGTGCATTGAATGTTAACTAAAAACTATTCATCAGCACATTGTTAAAATGAAGATTACTTTCAACCGTAAATTAAAGTTCAAGACGTCAAACATTTAAAATCGCTAACCATCTTTTAAAATTTATAAATTCATAACTCTTTCCTCACTATTTTTTCGTTATTATATATCATTTCACATTTCCTGCTACGCATTATTTTTTTCCATTCACGATTAAAATTTCTTTGTTGTGCTATACATATTAAACATCATTCATTCAATAATTGAACATAAAGAAAAAATTAACGAAAAAATGCAACTTTCTTTCATATTTCATGCAATTTGTTACTCAAGATATCTTATCCGTGTATGTATGGTAATAAATGCATCTAAATGTTTGTGCGTATTTCATTCAAGCCTTTTTTTATTTGTCCTTGAAGAGTAAATAACCAGTCACCTCTCACTTTGACTTCTCCGACATGTGACCTTAAGCTGCTTCTAAGTTCTAGAAATCATGTGGATCATTAAATTGTTCCTTGTCATATGCTTGCTTATAGATGATAATCTTCGATTATAAATTTTCTTGAAAGAAACCCCTTTCTTAATTCCACAAAATAGATTGTTCTGTGATAGGAATATTAGTTTGTGCCCCAAGAAGAAGCAGTTTTCGCTTTTTTAGTTTCGAATATTTGTAAGCAGAATATTCCTTAGTTTAATTTCATGATATTTTCAGGAATTTTTGGCCCTGTTCGATTGCTTCTGTAAAAGATTAATCAAGATTTAAGGTAATTTATTAAAAAAAATTTTGTCAAAATTATTCTATGTTATTTATTTTGATTTTATTTCTCTGAACTATTTTATTTTTTGGAATACATTACTACAAGAATTCATAAAACTAAACATGAAAGGAGAATTTTTCTCCAAAATGTTTTTCTTCCCAGTTTTGTCTTGATTAAAATATTGAAAAATTTAGAATTGTGAGGATTTTATGTGTGAGTGTTCAATAAACATATATATATATATATATATATATGTCATTAATATATTAAAGACAAAAAAATGTGTATTTGTGAAAGCAAGTAATAATCGGTTGCAGCAAAATTTAAAATATTGTAGCCTCTCAGAAATAATCTCGCTTGAATAATAATTCATTTGCTCGAATTTCATTTCCAATGCAGTTTTAAGTGTTATGTTATTAAAATACGTCAGATCATAACAATTTATGAATATGTATTACATTTTTCTTTCAAATCAAAATGAATAAATTTGAAATGTGGATAAAAAAAGAGAGAACTAAATCTCTTATACATTTTCATTTGGAAAGTTATCGAAGAAATGGGATTTTGATAATATTTCAATTGGTAAAACATTTATAGTTATGAACTAGGTTATTATGTGTGATTTCTTGCCTAAATTTCTGAGTAATCAGTGGTGAACTTAACCCTAAAATATATTTATGTGGAATATAAAAAGAACAGTCTAATTCACGCTGTCTGATTATCAGTATTTTTGATTTGTTTAGTAATTTATTTTTTAAAAGTAAATTTTTTGATCATCTTATTTAAATGACCCCCTCCCCCAATTATACTTCTAATAAAACGTATTTGTGCAAAACACCCTTGCTAAATTTCTAAATTAAAACTCTATGAAAAGAAAAAGTAAAATATAAAATCTATCTGATATTTTTTGAAATAGGCCTATGTGTGCAAAAAACTAAAATATGTAGAAAACTCAAGGGTTTACTGATTCAAATTCAAATCGCGTAGTATTGGAAATTATTACAGTCAACTATTTTTTAGGAAACCAGGACATCATACGCATAAAAAAATAGCTTTTTCAATTTTAGTATTAAAAAATAGAACATATTTTTCTGAATCTAAGAATATGTTACACTTATATGTTCATTGATAAAATAACCTTAAAATAGGAACGAAGTAATTGATAAAAATGTAAACAAACGACCAAGCCTCTTTTGACATATTTTAAAAGATAATTCCTCTTGTGTTTACTGTATACTCACTATTAATTTGTCTTTACTAGAAAGTAACTATAATATTTTTCTCTTTTAAATGTCTAATTTTTTTTTGAAAAACTATTTTACATGAGAAAAAAGAAAAAAAATCAAGATTTTCAAAACTTTAAAATTTTTTTTTTTTGTTCAGAGAAATAATACAATAATTTTATCAAAAACTATTTGAGTATATTTTTTTATTCATTGTTTTATATATTTATGTAAAATACTTTGTATATTAAAGTAATACTTTTAGTAAAAAGGGCCCCTAAATCAAAATATGTTTGATAAAATTATGTTCACACATGTTCAGCTAAAACAAAGAAAAAAATTAATTTAAAATTCCTTTTGTAATTCTAGAGAATGTTTACAGTATCATTATGAGGTATATAAAAATAGACAGGAAAATTTTAGTCAATAGTATGGTATGTGAAAACTTGCTATTTTAGTTTTTTCACTTTTTCTCCAAAGCATAATATTTAAACCTTAGGTACACTTTAAAAAAAAACTATTACTACATGGTTCAAATTTTTTATACTTCTATACAGGATACCTGGGCATACAGTGAACCTATTTTCTTATCCCAAGTAAAACATAGTTTTCAAAAAAATAGTTTTATGTATGAAAAGGGGGAACAAATAAAAATTTTCAAAATGACAAAATTTTATAATTTTTTTTAAGGAAACTATCTTAATATTTTACTTAAAAAAATAGGTTCACTATATTTTATATATTGTTTTATATATGTGCAAAAATATTTTACATATTTAAGAGATACTTTTCTAAAAAATGGTACCTAAACATAAGCATGTATTATGAGATCTCAAAAATTATGTCCAACTTTAATTAAACAGAAAAAAAAAATTTGAACTAAAAAATCATTTTTGCATTTCTACAGAATGATTAAAATATCCTTATTGAGATCACGAAAAATCTAACGTCCATTGGAAATTTTAAAAGATATATGTCCCATAAACAAAGGGTCTTAGTTTTGATATTTTACTCTTTCGAGCATGCCTGGTACCCTTAAAATTTTCAATTAGATTCAGAGACATCAATATTCATGTGGCAACCATAATTTTAATTTTGTTGAAAAATGTTCGCTATGTGTATTTTAACCTAAGAAAAAATTCCTTATGGAACAATTTAAATAATAGTGTGCTACTTATAAACTAAACAGACTAATTTTATTCCAATTCACACACACAAAAAAAGCATAACTTCCTGATGGAAGCCTTTAGTTAATTTTCTTTACTTTTTCATATAATTATTGATTGTAGTTTGAATTACGATTTTGTGTTGGATAAACACATCAAAATAAGTGAAATATAATCTCAGTAGTTCATATATTTAAAAAGAAATTTGAAAATAGCATATTTTTCTTTTAATACATAAAGAACCTTGCGTTCAAAATGAAATTTGTTATGATATTGATTCCCTTTATTTACGCATACTCTTCGAAGCTACACAAAACCTTAAAGTGAAGGGCGTTTATCTTAAAAAAATCTTGAGCAAATACTAACTCACACTTTCTTCATTTTATTGTTATATTTTTTCTATTTTCTGTTCAATTCGCAAGTATCAAAAGATTTAAACTCAGTGCATGTTTTTGATAGAAAAATGTTCTAAATTTTATGTGTTTAGATTCCCCTATACAATAGAAGAGAGCAGCATGTTTTATTACTAATTTCTGCATGAATGAATCAATTTTTTGGTGTAAAATATGTTACATGTTTTTTTCCCTACACACTCTATTCTCCTACTTTTATTTAGGGTTTACACATTATATATGAAAAAGCAAAATACAGGTATTTTACATTTTCAAATTTTATTGATGCAATTTCATGAAAAAATATTTACGTTATAAAGTAAGAAATTTATTAAAAAGTTGAAACATTTGTTTATCTGAAAATATGCTTCGAGTTCTCTGTTACCGGATCTTTGAAATTAGGAGAAGACAATCTTAAAGAATTTCTTACGAAAACACTCTTCAAATTTTAAAAATTGGAAAAATTGAAAAGGAATAAAAAGTTTACAAGTTTAAAATTGGTTTTGAATTTGTATTTAATTCATTCGTATAATATTGGAAATAAGTTTTTTTTTTTTTGTAAGAAAACTTCCAACATAATTTAGAATAACTTTATTTTCAGTAAAATAAATATGAAAAGTTTTGTAATAATGATTTTTTTAATATCTTTATTAAATTTTAATCAGAATATTTTTAAATCTGTGTGAGACGAGAAGTAAGATATACTGATGTATAATTATTCTAATTATTCTATTCGGTCATATCAATAACGTCTTAATTTTTAATCGATTATTCTTTAAAGTTGAATAAAATGAGAAGAAATTGAACTTTTTTTAAATATGTTTTGTTTCTTCTTAAAAACACTGTATCATTATTTTCTTAAGAAAAATTTCAAAAATTTTCGATCTTTTTTTGACATGAAATAATTTTAAGACAAGCTTTGAAAATATTCCGATACGATTTACAAGTGATTCTATAGCTGACGATTTTTTTCCGAAGATTAAATAAAATCGAGGTAGGAGCACGTAAACAATAGCTTTTGCTGATTATTAGAGATTGAGATATCGCAAGAGGAGCATTTCAAAATATCACTCAGACATTTCATTTCGCAAAAATATTAACAAATATTAAAGACGAAAATATTTTATCAAATGAAGGAAATTTAATCGGACAATTGGAACAACTTTTCTTTTATTTTTCATTTACGGTTTTCTGTTAAAAAATTCTACATATATATTACTTTTTACAGGATTATAATCTTTGTCAATAGCTATGAGAATATAATTTTCTCAAAGATGGAACCTAATTTGGTAGAAAAACTTGGGTTTTTATTTTATGCAGTCAGCCCCAATCGGACGACATTCGAAAAAGTGGAAGATGTGCCGAATTATATTGTTGAGGTAAAACATTTTATCTTTTTTTTGTCTGGTATTTAAAGTTCTATAAATGACATGTAATTTCTATTAATTATAATTATTTTATCGTTTTTGTCTTGTATTTAAAGTTCTATTAATGACATGTAATTTCTTGTTCGAATTTATTTTGGGTGACTTGCATTTTTTAAGTACCTGTTGCCGAATGATCTAAAAAATAAAATTTGACTTATGAAATTTGAATTACGGTAAAATTAATATCGTGTAAAAGGATAAATTTATAAAAGTACATAAAAATGAGTTATTTATGTAATTTTATTTTTGGAACTCTAACCCAAGGAATAAAGTAAAAAAGGCTTTCCACGTTTGTTTAATACACCAAAAAGTGGAAGTGTGATTATTGTGCTCAATTGAAAGGAAGTTTTTGTGCATTTCAACGCAAATGGAGATTTTGGGACGCTAAGTTCTTCCATCTGCAAATGAGGTTTAAAAATTTTTTGTAGATCTTTCAAATCCTTTTAAAAAAAAGTACATTTCTAATATAGCAATAAATCAATTTGGAAATGGATATGACAATTAACTATTCGCTAATATTGATGAGTTTGGTTAGCAAACGGATGAATTTTGTTTGAGAGAGAGAGAGAGAGAATCGCGCGGAATTTAAGAATTCAATGTCATATTGAGTCTCTATTAATAAGTGTTACAATAAATTTCACAAATTTCATAAAAAACACGTCAATTTCGTAAAAATTAAACTTTTTAAAAATTATTTCATAATTTTTAATTTTTTTCTTATTCTTACAATTTATTTTAAGATAAAATATGATAATAAATTTTGATTCTGTATCCCATCATGTTAAAATAGTATTTTTTTAGTTCTATACGAACATACCAAGTAAGAGTTAAATAATGAAATAAAGTAAATTTTTTATGTAGAGACCACAAAAATTTAGAAACCTAATTTTATTTTGCAAGAAAATTTGTAAATTGAATGAACTCCGCTCTCGGAACTACAAAACGTGTTATTAGGAACAGTTGTCTTGATTTTTTTTTGAATTGTGATTGTCGTATATATATGCATCATCATCATATGTGTGAGGGGAAGGGTATGGAGATATATAAATATAGGAAATAAGTTTAAGTTTATATTTATATGGATAGTATTATATACATTTTGATTATGATGATGAATGTTAAAATAAAATAATTTTCTGGAATAAAATAGCCCGTAGGAATTAGTATAATTACAATAAAACCATCTGAACATAATTAATAAAATATGCAAGAACAATTTATTATGTAACACATCATATAAAATTATTAAATAAGCTTAAAAAATAGTAAATTAAGCTATAAAAATGTGGAATTCGTAGATGTAAATCTTGTGCTATGATCATTGAGAATCAAATGAATTTAAAATCAAAATTTACGTTCTGCAAAACGTAAACAGTATTTACACAGTGCGGCGCATAAGTCTTATGACTGTGTCCGTAAAAAGAAATGGAAACAAGATATTAATTCCTGTTTTAGTTTTTTATTCGAACTTAATCACAATCCTTATAATCTTATTTGTCCATATGGACTAAATGTAACTCACTGTAACAGAAACCTTTTGTCAACTATCTAACAAAGTTACAACAAAGAATTTTTCTATTTCAGTTATATAATTAATAATAAGTAATAATTTTCTTAATAAATTTTTTTTTTATGTACCATGTTTTTATAACCATTTTTATGCATTGTGTCATCTACTTCTGAGTTATATTCCAAATTTCAAGTCTCTAGCTCATCGGGAAGTTAGTTTAAAATCAATTTCAAAATTCCACCCAGACAGACATACAAGAAAGCGAATTAATAATAACATGATAACCTGGGGGCCTCTCTTTGACCGCAGACGCAACTCGACAGGTGGTCTTTGTTTGTGTAAATTCGTGTAAGTTCCGGAGTTACTGGGCCCCTATCGAAATCAGGGGCCGCCTCTTCGGGCGCCCGGGTTCGAGACTAGAGCTTCTTTTTTACATTTTCATGCATTGCCATCCACTTCTGAGCTATGGTCCAAATTTCAAGTCTATAGCTCATCGGTAAGTTAGTTTAAAATCAATTACAAAATTCGACCCGGACAGACATGCAAGAAAGTGAGTTAATAAATTAATTTCATTTTCAGAAAAAATGTTTATACTATTGTTAGAAATTGCTAACACACACCCACCCTCCCCTTTCTCCCATAAAGAACTCTTTTTTGTTTTGTTTTATTTGTATTAACCACAAGTGTATTTTACACTTGCATTCAATTAGCTTTAAATTAAAAACACTCGCTTCTAGGGTTACACCTTATTCTTTTAGTCGCTAAATCTGGAATTAGTCCCCAAATCTGGAAATGGTATATGGAATTAGTCGCCAAATCTGGAAATGGTATATGGAATTAGTCGCCAAATCTGGAAATGGTATATGGAATTAGTCGCCAAAATCTGAAAATGGAATTAGTTGCCAAATTTGAAAATTGTATATGCAATAAGTTGCCAAATCTGGAAGTGGTATATGAAATTGTCGCCAAATCTGATTATCGTTATTCCTGACGATCCTGATAAGGACAATGGAAAAAAAATCATGAAATTATTGTATTGTCATCGGTCCTTGACAAGTGTGCAAAATTTCGAATTAATCTGATCTTCTAAAGTGGGTAAAAATCGAGTTCAAAGATTTCGTTACATACAAGTGAAACTTATAAAAGCGTGTTAGAAAGCGTGGTGACCTGGGGGCCCTCTTTTGACTCTAGAGCCACGAAATTGTATACATAGACGCAATTCTACCCGTGCTATCGACAGGTGGTCTTTGTTTGTATAAATTCGTATGTCGTGTGGGAAGTTACGGGGCCCTTTGTCGAAATTGAGGCCCACTTCTTTGAGAGCCCGGGTTTTAGACTAGAACTTTTTTCTTCGCATTTTCATCATTGTCATCCACTTCTGAGCTATGGTCTAAATTTCAAGTCTTTAGATCATCGGGAAGTTAGTTTAAAATCAATTACAAAATTCCACCAGGATAGACAAGAAAGCGAGTTAATAAAAACATGGTAAAAATGATGAATAACTAAGGAGGCTAGAAATAAAAGAAATATAGACGTATTGAGAACAATAAAACTAAAAATTACTGAAATTTTTTATAATTAAATGTAATTTTAATAAAAAGGTAAAGCCCTTATTGGTCAACGTTAATAATCACTCACTTATATATATATATATATATATAATAAAAAGGTAATATATAGGCATTACAAAATATTTACTAAATACAGCTAATTTTACAGTTAAAAGTAGATTTATGGATAAATATAATTTTAACATTAATGTCTTCTTAATTTTTCCCATTTTGATGTGAGAGACTTTATCTTTGCTCATTTTTGTAGTAAATTTTAGCTGTAAGGTTTTTGCTTTTCAAATGATCTCAAATGCTTTCGATAGCATTGAACTCTGAACTATGTACACGTGTTCTGATTAAACGTGGCAGTTGCATATAAAATCCAAACTCAGCAAATATGAGCATAATATTTTAGGTCATTAAATAATAAATTTTGAAATTTGATAGTAGACACATGTTTTGAGAGCTTTGCTTAAATTTTTTTCAAAATATTCAAATAAACAAATTTGCCAATTTTTTTCCATCGATTAAACTAATATATCTCGCAATGGCAGCACTCATAAAGCCCCATACCATCTGGATATTTCTATCATGTTTCGTAGAAGGAATATAATTCTTTATTTCCGGTTCAAATTAGGTTTCCATTTGCTTTCCATCACTACCAAAAATTTTATGCTTGCTTTCATCTACAAATAAACCTTGATTTCCAAAACTCTGGAGGCTTTCAAGTATAAGTTTTAGAGAATTGTAGGAACTTTTGATTTGTTTCAAGGAATCATTTCTTCTTAGTAACTTGACCATGAAAGCTATACTTAATTAAAATGTTTCTGATAATTTCTGTATTGGCAGATTTGTGAAATCTCCGACGTACACCCAACTCTTTTTTTTAAACGGTAAATACGCTCCTTAGAAAACCGTGCAAAATTTAGGGATATGTTCCATAATTTTAAAAAATTGTGTAAGTTAAAATGTATTTGCACCCCAAAACCGTGCAAAAAATGTAATAATAAAAAATGTAACAATTCATTTTTGTTACAAAAAAAAAAAAAAGAATTAGAATTCGTGTACTGTGAAAATTCAGTCTAAAAGTACATACAACCTACAGAAATTCAAATTGAAACTAGGAATAAAACTTTTAACAACTTTTTTTTATCGCTACTTGATAACAAGCATGCACATTTATATTACGAACTAGATCAAAAATGCTATCATTAAAAATGTCTAGTGCAGGGGTGGGCAGACTTTTACATGAGTGAGTGTGGTGCGGTCTACTTCTAATTTTTATAAGGTATTGTGGTCCACCGAGTTGCGTAGGTGTGGTGAGCTAAGAGATGATCTACAATATTTATATTATGACAATCTATACAAATAAATAAAATTGAAGTGTCTGTTTGTAATTTCAAATTAGCAGCTTTTTACTTAATGCACTAAAAGTATATACGGTACTCATAACAAAAAACCAATTTTAAAATTTTTTGTCTGTCTGTCTATCTGTCTGTCGGTCTGTCTATCTGTCTGTCTGTCTGTCTGTCTGTTTGTTCCGGCTAATCTCGGAAACGGCTGGTGCGATTTTAAAAATTCTTTCACTAATGGAAAGCTACATTAACGGGAAGTAACATAGGCTATATTTTATTCCCGTATTCTTACGAGAACGGAAACTATACGGGTGAACGTGAAACTGAATGCCAAGATGAACGCCAAGCTGAGCTAATGAAGTCGTTGTTTTGGTTACTGGTGACCGATGCTCTTCATGAGACATAACAGTGTTAAGCGCACATCATAATTCGCTGACACGTGCCATAATTTTTTTATGATAGTTATCTCACTGTTCAGTTAAGTAGAGCATCGGCTGTTTCGGATGCACTTTTAAAAATAATAAATCAAGGCTTCATAAGCAAAAAGCAATGCAAGAAACAAAAAATTGATAAGTTTTAATCCTTTCTCTTTTTTTATTTACATTTTTAGTCACATTTAAACAATAGTTATTATTTGCTTATTATTCATATTGTAATCGAAGAATAATAATTTTCAAGGTATCTTTCATTTTTCTACCTCTCTGTTTTTCTTAATTCAAATTGTTCTTAATTTCTTAATTGTGAGTTTTTTTCATTCGTTATATTTAAGCTGTTTTAAACTTTAACAGCTGAACTTTAAGTATAATAATTAGAAATCGATGTTAAACATTGTTAGGTTTTTATTCATGAAAATATTTCAGATTTTGATAAAAAACATAGCATTTATGATGATGTTCACAATCTCAATATAAAAGAAGATTCGTGGTTGTGTGAAAGATCCATTTTAGCACCTATAAATGACCAGGTTACTTCGCTTAATTAGCGCATGTTAAATAAGCTTCCTGGTGAATCATATAAACATACCTTTCCATCAATACAGTTTGCAATCCGGATGAAACGGTTAGTTATCCAACAGAATTTTTAAACAGTATAATTGTGCCTGGTCTACCTCCTCACAAGCTAGAACTTAAGATAGCGTTCCCATCATACTACTCCGTAATTTAAACCCATCAAAACTTTGCAATGGTACTAGGTTGCGAGTAGTGTCATTGCAAAGAAACGTTATAGAAGGTCGTATAATATCCGGATGCGGAAAAGGTAACATAGTACTTATACCACGAATTCCCATAATACCATCGAATTTCCCGTTTGAATTCAAAAGACTACAATTCCCTGTAAGTGTCAGCTTTGCTATGACAATTAACAACTCACAAGGGCAAACGTTAAGTAAAGTTGACATAGATTTAACTAAGAGTTGCTTTTCACATGGCCAACTATACGTGGCATGTTCACGTGCGAGGATTGCCACTGGCGTTTTTGTTTTAGCTCA